>JBDLLF010000023.1:0-10000 GCA_039707465.1 Rhabdophis nuchalis | reverse complement strand
CGCTAAAAACCCATAAACTAAAACTACCCCTAAAACCCCTAACCTTAAAAGAGACTACCCAAGGCCGGCCAGGCGAAAAAGATGTGTCTTTAATTTTAAACGGAAGGAGCGGAGGTCCGTAGTTGTCCTAATATCGGGGGGAAGGTCGTTCCAGAGGGCTGGGCCCGCCACAGAGAAGGCCCTTCCCCTGGGCGTCGCCCGCTGACAAAATCTAGTGGATGGCACCCGGAGAAGTCCCTCTCTGTGGGAGCGAATCGGCCATGAGGATGTATGGGGCAGGATCCGATCCCGCAGATAGCTAGGTCCCGAGCCATGGAGCGCTTGGAAGATGATGACTAACACCTTGAAGGTAGGTAGGTAGGTAGGTAGGTGGGTGGATAGAGAGAGGGAAAAATACACTAGGTAGGTATGTAGGTAGGTGGATAGAGAGAGGGAGAAATACACTAGGTAGGTAGGTAGGTAGGTAGGTGGATAGAGAGAGGGAGAAATACACTAGGTAGGTAGGTAGGTAGGTAGGTGGATAGAGAGAGGGAGAAATACACTAGGTAGGAAGGTAGGTAGAGGGATAGAGAGAGGGAGAAATACAGAAGGTAGGTAGCTAGGTAGGTAGGTAGGTAGGTAGGTGGACAGAGAGAGGGAGAAATACACTAGGTAGGTAGGTTGGTAGGTAAGTGGATAGAGAGCGAGAGAATTACACTAGGTAGGTAGGTAGGTAGGTGGATAGAGAGAGGGAGAAATACACTAGGTAGGTAGGTGTTAGAGAGAGGGAGAAATACACTAGGTATGTAGGTAGGTAGGTGGATAGAGAGAGGAAGAAATACACTAGGTAGGTAGGTAGGTTGGTAGGTAAGTGGATAGAAAGCAAGAGAAATTCACTTGGTAGGTAGGTAGGTACGCAGGTGGATAGAGAGAGGGAGAAATACACTAGGTACGTAGGTAGGTTGGTAGGTAGGTAGGTAGGTAGGTAGGTAGGTAGGTAGGTAGGTAGGTGGATAGAGAGAGGGAGAAATACACTAGGTAGGTAGGTAGGTGGATAGAGAGAGGGAGAAATACACTAGGTAGGTAGGTGTTAGAGAGAGGGAGAAATACACTAGGTATGTAGGTAGGTAGGTGGATAGAGAGAGGAAGAAATACACTAGGTAGGTAGGTAGGTAGGTATGTAGGTAGGTGGATAGAGAGAGGGAGAAATACACTAGGTAGGTAGGTAGGTAGGTAGGTAGGTAGGTAGGTAGGTGGATAGAGAGAGGGAGAAATACACTAGGTAGGTAGGTAGGTGGATAGAGAGAGGGAGAAATACACTAGGTAGGTAGGTGTTAGAGAGAGGGAGAAATACACTAGGTATGTAGGTAGGTAGGTGGATAGAGAGAGGAAGAAATACACTAGGTAGGTAGGTAGGTAGGTAGGTATGTAGGTAGGTGGATAGAGAGAGGGAGAAATACACTAGGTAGGTAGGTAGGTAGGTAGGTAGGTAGGTAGGTAGGTAGGTAGGTAGGTGGATAGAGAGAGGGAGAAATAGACTAGGTAGGTAGGTAGGTAAGTGGATAGAGACCAAGAGAAATACACTAGGTAGGTAGGTAGGTAGGTGGATAGAGAGAGGGAAAAATACACTAGGTAGGTAGGTAGGTGGATAGAAAGAGGGAGAAATACACTAGGTAGGTAGGTTGGTAGGTAAGTGGATAGAGAGCGAGAGAAATACACTAGGTAGGTAGGTAGGTGGATAGAGAGAGGGAGAAATACATTAGGTAGGTAGGTGTTAGAGAGAGGGAGAAATACACTAGGTATGTAGGTAGGTAGGTGGATAGAGAGAGGAAGAAATACACTAGGTAGGTAGGTTGGTAGGTAAGTGGATAGAGAGCGAGAGAAATACACTAGGTAGGTAGGTAGGTAGGTAGGTGGATAGAGAGAGGGAGAAATACACTAGGTACGTAGGTAGGTGGATAGAGAGAGGGAGAAATACACTAGGTATGTAGGTAGGTAGGTGGATAGAGAGAGGAAGAAATACACTAGGTAGGTAGGTAGGTAGGTAGGTAGGTATGTAGGTAGGTGGATAGAGAGAGGGAGAAATACACTAGGTAGGTAGGTAGGTAGGTAGGTAGGTAGGTGGATAGAGAGAGGGAGAAATAGACTAGGTAGGTAGGTAGGTAAGTGGATAGAGAGCGAGAGAAATACACTAGGTAGGTAGGTAGGTAGGTGGATAGAGAGAGGGAGAAATACACTAGGTACGTAGGTAGGTGGATAGAGAGAGGGAGAAATACACTAGGTAGGTAGGTATGTAGGTAGGGAAGTGGATAGAAAGCAAGAGAAATTCACTTGGTAGGTAGGTAGGTAGGCTGGTGGATAGAGAGAGGGAGAAATACACTAGGTAGGTAGGTAGAGGGAGAGAGGGAGAGGGAGAAATACAGCAGGTAGGCAAGTAGGTAGGTATGTAGAGGGATAGAGGGAGAAATACAGTAGGTAGGTAGGTAGGTAGGTAGGTAGGTAGGTAGAGGGAGAAATACAGAAGATAGGTAGTAAGAGGGAGAGAGGGAGAGGGAGAAATACAGTAGGCAGGTAGGTAGGGAGAGGTAGAAATACAGTAGGTAGGGAGGGAGGGAGAGGGAGAGAGGGAGAAGGAGAAATACAGTAGGTAGTTGGAGGGATAGAGAGGGAGAGGGAGAAATATAGTAGGCAGGTAGGTAGGTACTTAGGTAGGTAGGTAGGTAGGTAGGTAGGTAGGTAGGTAGGTAGGTAGGTAGAGGGAGAGTGGGATAGAGGGAGAAATACAGTAGGTTGGTAGGTAGGTAGAGGGATAGAGGGAGAAATACAGTAGGTAGGTAGGTAGAGGGATAGAGAGGGTGAGGGAGAAATACAATAGGTAGGTAGGTAGGTAGGTAGGTAGGTAGGTAGGTAGGTAGAGGGAGAGAGGGAGAAATACAGTAGGTAGGTAGGTAGGTAGGTAGGTAGGTAGGTAGGTAGGTAGGTAGGTAGGTAGAGGGAGAGAGAGGGAGAGGGAGAAATACAGTAGGTAGTTAGGTAGGTAGAGGGAGAGAGGGACAGGGAGAAATACAGTAGGTAGATAGGTAGAGGTAGAGAGAGAAGGAAAAATACAATAGGTTGGTAGGTAGGTAGAGGGAGAGAGGGAGAAATACAGTAGGTAGGTATGTAGGTAGGTAGGTAGAGGGAGAGAGGGACAGGGAGAAATACAGTAGGTAGATAGGTAGAGGTAGAGAGAGAAGGAAAAATACAATAGGTTGGTAGGTAGGTAGAGGGAGAGAGGGAGAAATACAGTAGGTCGGTATGTAGGTAGGGAGGTAGAGTGACAGAGTGAGGAATACAGTAGGTAGGTAGGTAGGTAGGTAGGTAGGTAGGTAGAGGGAGAGAGGGAGATTGAGAAATACAGTAGGAAGGTAGGTAGTGGGAGAGAGGGAGAAATACAGTAGGTAGTTGGAGGGATAGAGAGGGAGAGGGAGTAATACAGTAGGCAGGTAGGTAGGTAGGTACTTAGGTAGGTAGGTAGGTAGGTAGGTAGGTAGGTAGAGGCATAGAGAGAGAGAGAGGGTTAAATACAGTAGGTAGGTTGGTAGGTAGTGGAAGAGAGAGAGAAGGAAAAATACAGTAGGTAGGTAGGTGGGTAGGTAGGTAGGTAGAGGGAGCGAGGGAGAAGGAGAAATACAGTAGGTAGGTAGGTAGGTACATAGGTAGGTAGGTAGGTAGGTAGGTAGGAAGAGGCATAGAGAGAGAGGGTTAAATACAGTAGGTAGTTTTGTAGGTAGAGGGTGAGAGAGAGAAGGAAAAATACAGTAGGTAGGTAGGTAGGTAGGTAGGTAGGTAGGTAGGTAGGTAGGTAGGTAGGTAGGTAGGTAGGTAGGTGGTAAGTAGAGGGAGAGAGGGAGAAATACAGTAGGTAGGTATGTAAGTAGGTAGTTAGAGGGAGAGAGGGAGAAATACAGTAGGGAGGGAGGGAGGGAGGGAGGGAGGGAGAGGGAGAGAGTGAGAAATACAGTAGGTAGGTAGGTAGGTAGGTAGGTAGGTAGGTAGGTAGGTAGGTAGGTAGAGGGAGAGTGGGATAGAGGGAGAAATACAGTAGGTTGGTAGGTAGGTAGAGGGATAGAGGGAGAAATACAGTAGGTAGGTAGGTAGAGGGATAGAGAGGGTGAGGGAGAAATACAATAGGTAGGTAGGTAGGTAGGTAGGTAGGTAGGTAGGTAGGTAGGTAGGTAGGTAGGAGGGAGGGAGGGAGGGAGGGAGAGGGAGAAGGGAGAAATACAGTAGGTAGGTAGGTAGGTAGGTAGGTAGGTAGGTAGGTAGGTAGGGAGAGAGTGGGAGAGGGAGAAATACAGTAGGTAGTTAGGTAGGTAGAGGGGAGAGAGGACAGGAGAAATACAGTAGGTAGGTAGGTAGAGGTAGAGAGAGAAGGAAAAAACAATAGGTGGTAGGTAGGTAGAGGGAGAGAGGGAGAAATACAGTAGGTAGGTATGTAGGTAGGGAGGTAGAGTGAGAGAGTGAGGAATACAGTAGGTAGGTAGGAAGGTAGGTAGGTAGGTAGGTAGGTAGGTAGGGGGAGAGAGGGAGATTGAGAAATACAGTAGGAAGTTAGGTAGTGGGAGAGGGAGAAATACAGTAGGTAGTTGGAGGGATAGAGATGGAGAGGGAGAAATACAGTAGGCAGGTAGGTAGGTAGGTACTTAGGTAGGTAGGTAGGTAGGTAGGTAGAGGGAGAGAGGGAGATTGAATAATACAGTAGGAAGGTAGGTAGTGGGAGAGAGGGAGAAATACAGTAGGTAGTTGGAGGGATAGAGAGGGAGAGGGAGAAATACAGTAGGCAGGTAGGTAGGTAGGTACTTAGGTAGGTAGGTAGGTAGGTAGGTAGGTAGGTAGAGGCATAGAGAGAGAGAGAGGGTTAAATACAGTAGGTAGGTTGGTAGGTAGTGGGAGAGAGAGAGAAGGAAAAATACAGTAGGTAGGTAGGTGGGTAGGTAGGTAGGTAGAGGGAGCGAGGGAGAAGGAGAAATACAGTAGGTAGTAGGTAGGTAGGTAGGTAGGTAGGTAAGTAGGTAGGTAGGTACATAGGTAGGTAGGTAGGTAGGTAGGTAGGTAGGTAGGTAGGTAGGTAGGTAGGTAAGTAGAGGCCATAGAGAGAGAGGGTTAAATACAGTAGGTAGATTTGTAGGTAGAGTGTGAGAGAGAGAAGGAAAAATAAAGTAGGTAGGTAGGTAGGTACGTAGGTAGGTAGGTAGGTAGGTAAGTAGAGGGAGCGAGGGAGAAATACAGTAGGTAGGTAGGTAGAGGGAGAGAGGAGAGGGGAGAAATACAGTAGGTAGATATGTAAGTAGGTAGGGAGGGGAGAGAGGAAAAATACAATAGGTAGGTAGGTAGGTAGGTAGATGGAGAGAGGGAGAAATACAGTAGGTAGGTAGGTAGGTAGGTATGTATATAGGTAGGTAGGTAGAGGAAGAGAGGGAGACTGAGAAATACAATAGGTAGGTAGGTAGCTAGGTAGGTAGGTAGGTAGGTAGGTAGGTAGGTAGGTAGGTAGGTAGGGGCATAAAGAGAGAGAGAGGGAGAAATACAGTAGGCAGGTGGTAGGTAGAGGGATAGAGAGAGAGAGAAGGAAAAATACAGTAGATAGGTAGGTAAGTCGGTAGGTAGAGGGAGAGAGAGAGAGAAGGAAAATACAGTAGGTAGGTAGATAGGTAGGTAGGTAGGTAGGTAGGTAGAGGGAGAAATACAGTAGGTAGATAGGTAGGTAGAGGGATAGAGAGGGGAGGGAGAAATACAGTAGGTAGGTAGGTAGGTAGTTAGGTAGAGGAGAAATACAATAGGTAGGTAGGTAGTAGGTAGGTAGGTAGGTAGAGGGAGAGAGGGAAAAATACAGTAGGTAGGTAGGTAGAGGGAGAGAGGGAGAAGGAGAAATACAGTAGGTAGGTAGGTAGGTAGGTACATAGGTAGGTAGGTAGGTAGGTAGGTAGGTAGGTAGGTAGGTAGGTAGGTAGAGGCATAGAGAGAGAGGGTTAAATACAGTAGGTAGTTTTGTAGGTAGAGGGTGAGAGAGAGAAGGAAAATACAGTAGGTAGGTAGGTAGGTAGGTAGGTAAGTAGAGGGAGAGAGGGAGAAATACAGTAGGTAGGTATGTAAGTAGGTAGGTAGAGGGAGAGGGAGAAATACAGTAGGGAGGGAGGGAGGGAGGGAGGGAGAGGGAGAGAGTGAGAAATACAGTAGGTAGGTAGGTAGGTAGAGGGAGAGTGGGATAGAGGGAGAAATACAGTAGGTTGGTAGGTAGGTAGAGGGATAGAGGGAGAAATACAGTAGGTAGGTCGGTAGGGGATAGAGAGGGTGAGGGAGAAATACAATAGGTAGGTAGGTAGGTAGGTAGGTAGGTAGGTAGGTAGGTAGGTAGGTAGAGGGAGAGAGGGAGAAATACAGTAGGTAGGTAGGTAGGTAGGTAGGTAGGTAGGTAGGTAGGTAGGTAGGTAGGGTAGAGGGAGAGAGAGGAGAGGGAGAAATACAGTAGGTAGGTAGGTAGAGGGAGAGAGGGACAGGGAGAAATACAGTAGGTAGATAGGTAGAGGTAGAGAGAGAAGGAAAAATACAATAGGTTGGTAGGTAGGTAGAGGGAGAGAGGGAGAAATACAGTACGTAGGTAGAGGGAGAGAGGGAGAGGGAGAAATACAGTAGGTAGGTAGGTAGGTAGGTAGGTAGGTAGGGAGAGGGAGAGTGGGAAAGAGGGAGAAATACAGTAGGTGGGTAGGTAGGTAGGTAGGTAGGTAGGTAGGTAGGTAGGTAGGTAGGTAGGTAGAGGGAGAGAGGGAGATTGAATAATACAGTAGGAAGGTAGGTAGTGGGAGAGAGAGGAAATACAGTAGGTAGTTGGAGGGATAGAGAGGGAGAGGGAGAAATACAGTAGGCAGGTAGGTAGGTAGGTAGGTAGGTACTTAGGTAGGTAGGTAGGTAGGTAGGTAGGTAGGTAGGTAGAGGCATAGAGAGAGAGAGGGTTTAAATACAGTAGGTAGGTTGGGTACGTATGGGGAGAGAGAGAGAAGGAAAAATACAGTAGGTAGGTAGGTAGGTAGGTAGGTAGGTAGGTAGGTAGGTAGGTAGGTAGGTAGAGGGAGCGAGGGAGAAGGAGAAATACAGTAGGTAGGTAGGTAGGTAGGTAAGTAGGTAGGTAGGTACATAGGTAGGTAGGTAGGTAGGTAGGTAGGTAGGTAGAGGCATAGAGAGAGAGAGGGTTAAATACAGTAGGTAGATTTGTAGGTAGAGGGTGAGAGAGAGAAGGAAAAATAAAGTAGGTAGGTGGTAGGTACGTAGGTAGGTAGGTAGGTAAGTAGAGGGAGAGAGGGAGAAATACAGTAGGTAGGTAGGTAGAGGGAGAGAGGGAGAGGGAGAAATACAGTAGGTAGATATGTAAGTAGGTAGGTAGAGGGTGAGAGGGAGAGAAGGAAAAATACAGTAGGTAGGTAGGTAGAGGGATAGAGAGAGAGAAAGAAAAATACAGTAGGTTGATAGGTAAGTAGGTAGGTAGAGGGAGAGAGGAAAAAATACAATAGGTAGGTAGGTAGGTAGGTAGATGGAGAGAGGGAGAAATACAGTAGGTAGGTAGGTATGTATATAGGTAGGTAGGTAGAGGAAGAGAGGGAGACTGAGAAATACAATAGGTAGGTAGGTAGGTAGGTAGGTAGGTAGGTAGGTAGGTAGGTAGAGGAGAGAGGGAGATTGAATAATACAGTAGGAAGGTAGGTAGTGGGAGAGAGGGAGAAATACAGTAGGTAGTTGGAGGGATAGAGAGGGAAGGGGACATTTACAGTAGGCAGGTAGGTAGGTAGGTACTTAGGTAGGTAGGTAGGTAGGTAGGTAGGTAGGTAGGTAGGTAGGTGGGGGCATAGAGAGAGAGGGTTAAATACAGTAGGTAGGTTGGTAGTAGTGGGAGAGAGAGAGAAGGAAAAATACAGTAGGTAGGTAGGTAGGTAGGTAGGTAGGTAGAGGGAGCGAGGGAGAAAGGAGAAATACAGTAGGTAGGTAGGTAGGTAGGTAAGTAGGTAGGTAGGTACATAGGTAGGTAGGTAGGTAGGTAGGTAGGTAGGTAGAGGCATAGAGAGAGAGGGTTAAATACAGTAGGTAGATTTGTAGGTAGAGGGTGAGAGAGAGAAGGAAAAATAAAGTAGGTAGGTAGGTAGGTACGTAGGTAGGTAGGTAGGTAAGTAGAGGGAGAGAGGGAGAAATACAGTAGGTAGGTATGTAAGTAGGTAGGTAGAGGGAGAGAGGGAGAAATACAGTAGGGAGGGAGGGAGGGAGGGAGGAGAGGGAGAGAGTGAGAAATACAGTAGGTAGGTAGGTAGGTAGGTAGGTAGGGTAGAGGGAGAGTGGGATAGAGGGAGAAATACAGTAGGTTGGTAGGTAGGTAGAGGATAGAGGGAGAAATACAGTAGGTAGGTAGGTAGAGGGATAGAGAGGGTGAGGGAGAAATACAATAGGTAGGTAGGTAGGTAGAGGGAGAGAGGGAGAAATACAGTAGGTAGGTAGGTAGGTAGGTAGGTAGGTAGGTAGGTAGGTAGGTAGGTAGGTAGAGGGAGAGAGAGGGAGAGGGAGAAATACAGTAGGTAGGTAGGGTAGGTAGAGGGAGAGAGGGACAGGGAGAAATACAGTAGGTAGATAGGTAGAGGTAGAGAGAGAAGGAAAAATACAATAGGTTGGTAGGTAGGTAGAGGGAGAGAGGGAGAAAATACAGTACGTAGGTAGAGGGAGAGAGGGAGAGGGAGAAATACAGTAGATAGGTAGGTAGGTAGGTAGGTAGGTAGGTAGGTAGGTAGGTGGAGAGGGAGAGTGGAAAGAGGGAGAAATACAGTAGGTGGGTAGGTAGGTAGGTAGGTAGGTAGGTGGGTAGGTAGGTAGGTAGGTAGGTAGGTAGAGGGAGAGAGGGAGATTGAATAATACAGTAGGAAGGTAGGTAGTGGGAGAGAGGGAGAAATACAGTAGGTAGTTGGGAGGGATAGAGAGGGAGAGGGAGAAATACAGTAGGCAGGTAGGTAGGTAGGTAGGTACTTAGGTAGGTAGGTAGGTAGGTAGGTAGGTAGGTAGGTAGGTAGGTAGAGGCATAGAGAGAGAGAGGGTTAAATACAGTAGGTAGGTTGGTACGTAGTGGGAGAGAGAGAGAAGGAAAATACAGTAGGTAGGTAGGTAGGTAGGTAGGTAGGTAGGTAGGTAGGTAGAGGGAGGGAGGGGAGAAGGAGAAATACAGTAGGTAGGTAGGTAGGTAGGTAAGTAGGTAGGTAGGTACATAGGTAGGTAGGTAGGTAGGTAGGTAGAGGCATAGAGAGAGAAGGGTTAAATACAGTAGGTAGATTTGTAGGTAGAGGGTGAGAGAGAGAAGGAAAAATAAAGTAGGTAGGTAGGTAGGTACGTAGGTAGGTAGGTAGGTAAGTAGAGGGAGAGAGGGAGAAATACAGTAGGTAGGTAGGTAGAGGGAGAGAGGGAGAGGGAGAAATACAGTAGGTAGATATGTAAGTAGGTAGGTAGAGGGTGAGAGGGAGAGAAGGAAAAATACAGTAGGTAGGTAGGTAGAGGGATAGAGAGAGAGAAAGAAAAATACAGTAGGTTGATAGGTAAGTAGGTAGGTAGAGGGAGAGAGGAAAAATACAATAGGTAGGTAGGTAGGTAGGTAGATGTAGAGAGGGAGAAATACAGTAGGTAGGTATGTATATAGGTAGGTAGGTAGAGGAAGAGAGGGAGACTGAGAAATACAATAGGTAGGTAGGTAGGTAGGTAGGTAGGTAGGTAGGTAGGTAGGTAGGTAGGTAGAGGGAGAGAGGGAGATTGAATAATACAGTAGGAAGGTAGGTAGTGGGAGAGAGGGAGAAATACAGTAGGTAGTTGGAGGGATAGAGAGGGAGAGGGAGAAATACAGTAGGCAGGTAGGTAGGTAGGTAGGTAGGTACTTAGGTAGGTAGGTAGGTAGGTAGGTAGGTAGAGGCATAGAGAGAGAGGGTTAAATACAGTAGGTAGGTTGGTAGGTAGTGGGAGAGAG
>JBDLLF010000319.1:0-44297 GCA_039707465.1 Rhabdophis nuchalis | reverse complement strand
AGAACATCCCCATCAATTAGAGCCAATTCAGCCTCTCCGATAATCTCGAACAAAGAAAATATTTTCTAACTATATTGGCAGCAATCGCTGTAACGGCATCTATAAGCTTAATTGTTTAGATATAATAATAAAATGACATCTAAACTTTGTGGCATATGCCAGAAACCAAATACTCTGTTTCCTGTAAACCTTTCGTGCGGTCATAAAGCACACAAAAAGTGTTTCACGCAAACGGTTATAGCAAAACCCTGTTTCATTTGCAACACAAAATTTTTAACAAAAGCAGATAAAAAAATTTTATCGAGCAAGACTCCTGAAAAGGCTGTAAAAACCATCGTTAAAACAAAGCACTTTAATGCCTCGCACATTTATATGACGACTAAGAATCCTACGCTCAAAAGAATGATGGTTTATGCTGGAGATCATCTCGAGCATGCATTAAAAGAAGAGATTGAAGGAAATAACGTCGAGGGGTTAAATTATTGCTCCAATCGAGAAGTATTAATTTCCATGCAACATTCAACAATCAAACGCTCCTAGAAATTGCCATCGCTATGGGTGTTGAAAATATAATCGATGCAATCAAAAAAAGAATGGGTTTAACCTAATTAATTTTCTTGCAAAGGAAAATTAATTAAGTTTGGAAATGTATTCTTAAACCTGCAATTTTAAAAGGAATTATTTTCATTCAACAGTATCTTAATTTATCTTTAGAGTTAATTTCCTTTACTCCTGAAGTGAAAGAAAAGTATATCCTGGATCTTTACAGACTAAATTCCATCATTCATGGTGTTTCATTTATTTCGAAAGAAAAATATTATAAAATATTTCTTTTCCTTCAATAATAATTTTATAATATTTTTCTTTCAAATGAATATTAATTGTCTTTGGAAACATAGGAATCTACATTTCGCACAAAATCAAACCATCCTGTAACAGATCCCAAAACTAAAAACTTATCATGGAAATACTTGTCTATATAATCTGCCATAATTTGTAGCGATTCCAATTTTTGCTCTACAGCGGGTGAAAATAATATAAACGACACTAAAGAAGTCAAACGTCCCAAATTAAATACTCTGTCGCCAAAAAGAAATCCACAAACTTCGGGGACAGAGTAAGTGTTCTCATCATGATTAAGCTTGTAATTTTTCTGCTATCTTCAACAATATATTGTAGACGTCCAAAGGTTCGTGCGACGATAAAAGAATTTCACAGGCAGTTTTTAACTGTTGCGCCATTTTAAGACGGCTCGTTTAACTGAATTTTTTTCAAGTTACCTAAATAAAATCACTCGATGGACTTTTACTCAACTTTTTTAAGTAAACGACCTTATTCATCAAAAGAAATTACAGATCTTTTCGAAATGGTTTTGGAAGCAAAAAAGCTATCGTCGCAGCTTATTCATCACAAGAAATGCAACCACAGTTATCATCCTAAAAAGGGTAGTTTTAAAGAACTATTTACCATTCTGGATGTTTCCGGTGAAACAAATTGTTCTGTTTGTTTCATGCAAGACCATGTTTCGCCGCCCGTCTTGACCCAAAGGATCACGGGGATTCCCAAAACTGCCGATCAGTTAATTGCCTTTATAGAATTTTATACGTGGTTGTATCGTCACATTGATTGACACGGGACAATTAACTTAGACTTTAGTGAACTTTCGAAAAACGCGACCGCTTCAATAGCCGATTGAAACGGATACCTCTCATAACGGGAGAAGACTATTTTTCTCGCCACAGGGTAAACTCGGTCAATAATATAATTTACAACTGATGCACCGGCTCCCAAATCGTACGAGAATCTCCCGTTAAAATACCACTTTTTTATATTTTCGTAAAAGCAGGTAACAGAAACCCGCCTACCTTCTCTGGATAAAAACCGTAAAAAGATATCCATAAACTGATACAATTCTCTTTTGGTTGTTACCTTCTCATGAGGAAAACAACGTAAAAGATTAAATAATTCAGCCGAAAAAAATTTATAGTGTCGTTTTTTTGTTTTGGGGTATCCCACAAATATATTAGATATTTCTCTATCAATGTTGGTAATTTCCTAGGATTGGAAGTTTCGTCAATCAGTGGCGTGAGATACGGCTCTAAATTTGATATATAGCTCATGGTCATTAAAAGTCTTATTACATCGGCCATTGGGTCAGCGCAACAACTTGTAATAACACCGCAGTATGAAACGCTGAGATCTGCTCTAAATTTAGTTCCCTGTAAATACGAAAGCCCGAAATCTATAAAGACGGGGACTAGTCCGCAAGATGGAACCTTTATTGTCACTCCGTCGGCGATCCATTCGTTTTCTTTGTCGGTCGTTGGTAAATAAAAAAGATTGTCCCCGTGCACGTCGCCATGAGTTACGCCTTGCTCATGTAACTCTGCTAAGGCGTACAGGCCATTAACAAGAAGATAATAGGCCTCGGTGTTTGAGAGACACGCATTGGGATCAAAAAAACTTGTCAGTAAACGCCCAGATATCTTTTCCATTTCGATAAAACTGTGTTTACCAAATTTATAATGAATAATATCCGGAACACGCGTGCGGCCGCGTTTCTTGAGATAATCAAGGATAGAATGTTCTAGTTCAATAGAAAAATCTATAAATGAAATTGGGGGAATATTTAATCACGCTAGTGTCTGTGAATTCAACATAATTTTCAGCACTCGAGTGAGAAGACATTGGTATTGTTAAAAAACGTAACTTTATTTTTAAATTACAAATTACGTTTTTCAGCAAAAACGTCTACAAGATACCGAGTTGGGTAAATACATATTTCTGTACCTTTTCCAATTCAGTTAATTTATTGGTTGAATGTATCTTTTTCAAGATACCCTTGAGCCGCGCAAGGTCGTTTGAAGGAAGAGAATCGGTATGTATCCGAACTTTCTCTCTAGACGCTCCTTCCTCGACGCATTCCATACCCTCGTCTGTATCTTCACAGACGCTAGTGTCCATATCTTCGTCTGACTCTCTGCTGGTATCCTCATCTATATGTTTTAGTTTGGCACTTTTTTTCCGAGGGAAATCATCAGAAGTAATGTTATTTCTCTCCAAATGCCGAATCAATTCTGTTTTCGTTTTAAAGGTGTACTTTAAATTTTTGCTCAGGGCCAAATGTCTAAGTTCATTGAACCCCATCTCCGATAGTGGCCTTCCAGACATTTTTTAAAGAATAAGTTTATAAATTATTTTTATCAAATCGGTGATTATACACATTTAAATAAATAACAACCTTTAGAGGTTGTTATTTACTTTTTTTTTTACTTTTTTACCTTTTTTACAACTAATAATCTTTCGCCCAAGTTATTATTTTTTATCCAGAAGCGAGTTTAAATTTAACTGCAGAATATTTTCCTTGACGGGGATATTTATCTTTTTCAAGATATTATTCACAGCATCTTTATTTTCATGTGATGTGTACAATTCTATGAAATCACCTAATCCTTCGATAGAGACTATATAGATATCGACACCCTCAAGAGAGAAACATCGTTTCTTGGTGTGGTAAACTTTCTCCACAATAAAAATTTGCGAAAAAATAGAAACAATCTCATTGATGGAAAAACATCTATCCATTGCGGGGCAGATATCGCAGATCTCTTGAAAAATATTTTACCCGTAGTTTGCTGGGGATACTGTCTGGTTTTCAGTTTTCCGCTTGGAAGCAAGAAAAATGTATCGGTGAGACATTCGTGAGAAATATACACTCCTCCTAGTGAGGTGATTGAATCAATGACTGTTTGCGCACAAGAAATTTTCATTTTCGTTTCAGACACAGAAGGTAACCACTCCATGGTATGATATACTTTTAAGAAAAATTATAATTTCCAAGTCATTTTTCACATCACTGGATAGGCAATTGTTCCTCCCTTAATATTTAGAATATTTTGACTGAGTGCAATGATTACCAGTTCGTACTTTTGGGGATGATCCATTCCGGATCCTGCCACTCCGTTGCCGAGAAACCCACGTTTAGCTTTATTAGATGCGTTGGGCACAATGCTGATATTGTTCAATCGGCCATAATTAGTGGAACCGTTGGGATCCACCGAAGTGAGATCCAAAGCGTACGAGTACATGTGGTACCCAATTTCATCCGGGATTGCAGGGGCATGGTAGTAAGGTTGAATTTGAGAAAAGTAGTCGGCGCCGACATTTTGCAGTCGGGGAGAGCTCTCGTATGTCAACGTCACATCGGCGATGGGATCGTGAGCTCCAAAGGGTTCAAACTGAATCTGCCTGTCGTTGATGACGGGTGATGCGGTGGTCCAGTTGGACCAGACGTTGGGGTACGTCGTATTCCTGACACCGAAAAACAAAGCTTTTATGGCGTGAGAGAATCGAATGTCGAATGTTTTATTGGGATTATTGACGGGTTCAAATGTTTGCTTGGGTGAATTTTTAACCTGTTCTATGAGGAGATCCCGCTCGCAATTTCCCATATGGGTTCTTTCAAGAGGATCGGTCAGCGCAAAATTGCCCCACACAGAGACGTTTTGGAGGACGGGTGCCTTTTCAATGGACGTCCCCACAGCAGGAAATCCACCATTTTTCCGTTTTGCGGCTGGCGCGGCGTGCTCCAGGATCAACAGCTGCTGCCAGTCCTTAAACTTGAAGGTGATCTTTACTTCTGTGTAGAGTAAAGCGCCCATCGGCAGGGCAATGCCTGAATCTCGTGAAAAGAAAAATGGCAGAGGCAGGTTCAGCGTTTTGGATTTAAGGGGATGATTCGGACCGTGAGGTCGGATCAAATCGTCTATATTTCCAATCATGGCATTGTAGCCGTTTTTCTTGGATGCGCTGATGGTAAATGCCGACCAGAAATCAAGAAAAAAATTGTCAAACCGTTGCGTGGGAATTTCCACAAAATAAATACATACATCTTCTATCAAGTTATGCATTAAATTTTTGGTCCAGCGAATTCTTCCATTTACCCCATGAGGATTTGTATCCAGGAGCGTTACTTCGGGAAATGTTACACGAAGCCAAGAATTTGTCAGGTAATCACCCGTTCTTGAAACAACTACAGAGAAAGTTTCTCCAAACGCTGGTTGACCAGAATGAATGCTGTGAATAGCAGGAATTTGTGTAAAGGGAGTGCATTTCTTCACTTCTCGCATAAAATAAGTCGTTGATTTGTTTAGCGAATACATGTATTCCTCTTCAAGAGGACTTCCTTTGAGAGTAGCCAGATCCACATATGCGGTGGGCATATATGTTGCAGGAACATTAATGGACATTTTTATTATAATGAGATGTTTTTATTTTAAAAAGTTTGTTTGTGCATTAAAAAAATGGATTCTACTTCGTATCAATATATTATTATAATTCTCGTATGCAGCACGTTGGGATTCTTCTTATTGAAAGATATGCCCAGCATAGCTGGGATAGTGGCTGGTGGAGCATTGGGAGCCCTGGGCGTGGGGTACTACCTCCACCGGTCAAGCGGTCTCGGCAAAATTATTTCAAAGTAAAGTTTATTTAATAAAATGAATGTTATTTTGGATTTAGATGAAACGCTTATAAATACTCACAGGCAAAAAAAATTCACAAAGAACCACTATAAGCGTGCCAAATTGTTTCATTATAAACCCATGGAAGATAAATATATTGTTGTTGCGAGACCAGGGCTCGACGCGTTCCTCGACTGGTTGTTTTCTAAATTTATCGTCACCATCTGGACAGCCGCAAGCAGGTCTTATGCAATGTTTATAGTAAAACATTTTATCATGACAAAAACAAACAGAGTGCCGCTGTATATCTTCTCCAGTCAGCATTGCAATGCGTCCATTAAACAAGGAACATCGCACAAGGATTTAAATATTTTATTTAAACTCTTCCCTGCTCAATTTAATAAACAAAATACTATTATCATTGATGACCGACAAGATATATGTCAAAGCCAGATGAATAACAGTTTTAACATCAAGCCTTTTTTGTTCCTTAAATCAAAGTCGTATCTAGATCGGGAATTGTTTGAATTAAAATCATTCCTCGAGAATTATTCTTAGTTTACTATAAAATGTCTTCTACGCTTATAAGCTGCAACAACAATATTTCATCAGCTTTGTTTGAGATTTCACGAACGTTTCAACAAAATATTTTTTCTTTCAGGGTTATTGGTTATTCCCCGGCTAAGGCACCCACAGGAACCTCGTCCTTGATGACTACGCCGGGGAATAAAAAGACGATGAAGCCCTCCAGCAATCATGTTATTATTCCAAAGGGCGCTATCATCGATCGGATTGAATTTGCTGGGTTTAATGATTTTAATGCCGGGCGTTTAGATATAGGCCTGGGTACATTCAACAATCCTATTAATTTTCCTCTCATTTCTGGTGCTGTGGTGGACATTACAAAAGAACCCATAGGGGGGATTAGAGATTTTAAATTTGAAGAACAAACCGGTGCCAATGATTTTGCAAGCGTTACGCAGAACAGTTATGTGAATATCTGTACGACAGCGGCAATGACAGGCGATCTGCAGGTTATTGTCTATTATCATATCAGACCGCCTTTCCCAGAATAAATTATTTTTTTTTTGTTTAATGAGATCTTAGTTTCACAATAGTATATTTTCTTTCAACAGTATTTTACAATTAATTTTCTTTCAATAGTGACTTACTGAAAGAAAATTCATCGACAACAGTGTCTTACAATAAGTTATATTGAAAGAAAATTCATCGACAATAGTGTCTTACAATAAGTTATATTGAAAGAAAATTCATCGACAATAGTGTCTTCTAATAAGTTATATTGAAAGAAAATTCATCGACAATAGTGTCTTACAATAAGTTATATTGAAAGAAAATTCATCGACAACAGTGTCTTCTAATAAGTTATATTGAAAGAATATTTTCTTTCAATATAATTTTTCGCAACAAATTATTCTTTGAGATAATCTCAGTAATATTTCTTTAAACAAATTATGAGAAATATCTTTCGGTGATGTGTTCGTGTTTTGGATACCGATTTAAAATAAAAGATATCCATTGGGTTTTCAATGGCAAACCATCTAATATATTCGGTACGTCAGCCAAGAAATCACAAATTCCTCGCCGTAAAAACATGGCAATCGTGCAGAATGATTGAAACAACTCATGGCCTGGGCCGTGTTTTAAAACAGAAATTATTAATTTGGGAAAATTAGGAGTTGCTTTAATAGCAGTATTAAGCAGTCTCAATGATTGCTGTCGTTCTGCAGGAGACGGCACAGGAATTTCAGGGAATGATAACACAGATCCTGAAGTGGAATAATCAATCGCGGATTCTATATTTTTGTATATAAATTCAGTCTCATAGTTTAACGGCATCCACAACTTGTATACATTACGTTTAACCCATTGCGCCATCTGGTTTAATGTAGGCTGCCCAGTAACTGACACCATCTTTTTCAGGTTTTCATTGGTGAGAATAAACGAAAATGTACTGAGCAATTTTAATTTATCAAACCTGCTGTCGTTGTTGAGACAGGCTAGATTACCCCTAGAAAGACCCGAAATTGTGGGTTTAAAGCTAAAATCAGCAATGCTGCTTAGTCCAAAATCTATAATCACAGGAAGTTCCCCAAACACTTTAATTCTCTTGACGGTGTCGCCGAATTGATACTTTACATAGGATAATTCAGACTGCGTAACCAAAATATTTCTGAGATGCAGATCATTGTGACAAATTCTTTTTTCTTTCATTTCCTCCAACGTGCAAAGAAGATGAAGAAATAAGTTTGATGCCTCGGTTCCTTGATAATAATCTAATAGAATACCGTCAATGAACCGACTTACAAGCCATTTTTTGTTATTTACCGTCGCAATTTCCTTTATTTTGTAAACCGTCGGTAGATGGTTGAGTCTCTTGGATGCTTCCATCTCGATTTCAAGACTCAAGTCGTAGAATTTACTTTTCTTACATATGTATTTCGTGTCGTCGCCTTCGTAGACACCCCAATAGACGTCCCCGTAACATCCGGCATTTTCTCTAAACCGTCCCAAAATAGATAAAGCCATTTTAAAAATCTTAAAATTTTACATTTTTTAACAATAATCAGAAGATTAAAAATGGCTTTATTTTTCTTTGAGGACTTATTTGCTATATTTGCCGGTCCATTCCGGCCTAAAAAAACACAAACTTTAGTCGAAAATTTAAACGCGCTCTGTTTCATATTAATTTTTGGAGTTTTGATAGCTGCTCTTTTTAACAGACCGCATCTGGTGTCCCTGATATCTTCTCTCTGTACCATCGCTGCTCTGTATTATAGAACAGAAGCAGTCCAATCTGCACAATTCACGCCGTTGAGATTACAACCTACAAGAGTCAAAACCAGTGTTAACAATTCAGCCTTTTCTAGGGACAGAATGTCAAGAATGGTTATCCCGTTGAGAAAATAATTTATAGAATTAAGCTAGTAAAAGTATATTTTCAAACAATAATCCTATATTAAATGTAGGATAACTATTTTTTCAAAGGTTCTCTGGACAATATCAGAAATTATTTTTGTAAAAATATATTTTTTTAAATATATTTTTGCAAGCTCTTAAGTAAATATTAAGAAAATAACTTAAAATTTTTCAGCTCTGAAAATGAACAGTTTTCAGGAATAACCAAATTCATAAGGGACCATTTCTCTGTAGGGTGAACTGCATATACCCCGAATGTATAAGTGGTTTTATTGCCTTGCGTCAGGGTGATACACGGTGGGACGATAATAATAAAAGCTATGAGGATAATCATGGTTAAAACAATAGCTACCGTTAAAAGCATCTTGATGCAGCTTCTGCAAAAATAAAGGCAAAGCGCAACCACCAAACATATCCCGAGAGAGAAACCAACATGAACACAATAATTTGCAATAATTGCAGGGTCCATCTTTTAAATAGAAGATTATTTTTTAAACTAGCCTTATTCGTATTCTGTTAGTTTTTCATAGCGTTTCTTATCTTTCAACAGATGATTAACAAGAACTGGATAAATACATAAAATATCATTGATGCGCTGGGGTGTAGTTGGCATACGGGTAGAAAGATAAATACGATGAATGGTCCTTAATGCATTTAAATCTGCGGGCACTATATTAAGATGGATCTTGTTAATAAATTTATCGATGTAAGTCTTATGGAGTCGACAGCAAATTGTATAAATTTCCGTTTCAAGAAAGTCGACGTTTTGGGCAAACGCGGGATAATTTTCAAGAAACAGAGATCTATCTTCGTAAAATTTAGGATTCCGTAACTTTAAATAACACATCCGCAGAGATGGCGTGACACCGCGAATTGATGAAAATTTAGCATATTCCGGAGTGAGAATCTTATAAAACACGGAATCTTTTTCAACAATAAGTCCCTGGTGTTGTCTGTAATCTATCGAGGACAAACACTGTTGCATCGCAACGAGAGATCCTGGAACAGAAATGGTATGTGTGAATGTTCCTATTCCGATAAATACTCTGTGTTGAAAATCATTAATATAATCTGTTTGAGTGCAGATATGCAGGGCCTTGGCGTTTTCTGGAGGGTCGCAAACAATTCGCTCACCCAAGGTGTTTCTCAGGAGGAAAAAGTAAACTTTTTTTTTGTCCAGGAATTTATCATAAAAATTAATTAGAAATTCCTGGTCTGGTCTCGGATCGTCTGTCTCATCCAATTCATTCCGTACAGCTTGGGCAAAAGTTGCACCAAACGTCGTTGACTTGTCTGCCCAATTTGACTTGAATGCCTGGAGCTTTCGTTTTGTTGAGGTGTACCAACGACCACGGTTATTAAAAACGCGGATAGTCGTGCCTTCTTCAGCAATAGAAACATTTGTATTGTCCATCGAACCGAGGAGATTACTCAGGGAAGGAATATCATCAATAACCTTGGAAGGAGGAAGATTATTAAATATCTTTGTATCGGTCTCAAAATCGTAAAATTCAGTTGTGTCTGTTACTTCATTATATTTGATGACGGTAAATTCATCAGAGTTGATGGAATTGTACATTTTATAAATGCTAATATGCAAGGATATTTACAATTTTCAATATCAAAATACGCAATGTAAATTAGAGCATTTCGTACTCTTTGGAAGTTTTGCTGGATACGCACAAACTCAACAACATTATCCGCAAAACTAAATCGTCTATCGCTTTCACTTTACGTCTGAGAAGTGAAAAGAGTACATTAGTTAATATACTAGATGCTATCCCTATAAAGAAGGACAAGATACAATTGGTTTCGAAGAAATATGGATTGTAGCCGTTAAATTGTATCATATTTGGTGGCACGGTCATGTTGGGACACGTTTTAGGTTCCTGGGTGGTGATTGTGGGACACGTTATTGGAACTGGAGTAGTTGCGTTGGGACACACGGGACAAGGCGTGGGGGGTAACGTTGTGGGACACGTTATTGGAACTGGAGTAGTTGCGTTGGGACACACGGGACAAGGCGTGGGGGGTAACGTTGTGGGACACGTTATTGGAACTGGAGTAGTTGCGTTGGGACACACGGGACAAGGCGTGGGGGGTAACGTTGTGGGACACGTTATTGGAACTGGAGAGTTGCGTTGGGACACACGGGACAAGGCGTGGGGGGTAACGTTGTGGGACACGTTATTGGAACTGGAGTAGTTGCGTTGGGACACACGGGACAAGGCGTGGGGGGTAACGTTGTGGGACACGTTATTGGAACTGGAGTAGTTGCGTTGGGACACACAGGACAAGGCGTGGGGGGTAACGTTGTGGGACACGTTTTAGGTTCCTGGGTGGTGATTGTAGGACACGTTATTGGAACTGGAGTAGTTGCGTTGGGACACACGGGACAAGGCGTGGGGGGTAACGTTGTGAGACACGTTATAGGTTCCTGGGTGGTGATTGTGGGACACGTTATTGGAACTGGAGTAGTTGCGTTGGGACACACGGGACAAGGCGTGGGGGGTAACGTTGTGGGACACATAGGGCATGTTGGGCAAGGTGTGGGAGCTGTTGTAGTCGGACATGTTATTGGAACTGGAGTCGTACAGGCAGGACAAGTCGGACAAGTCGGACAAGTCGGACACGGCGTTGGAGCTAACGTCGTGGGACACGTCTTGGGTACCGGGGTGGTGCACAATTTGGGCTTTGGACATGTTGCACACGGAGCACATGTTTTGGGTTTGGGAGTCGTGCAGGGCGCCGGGGTAGTACACTTTGGACACGTCTTGGGCGCCGGGGTGGTGCACTTTGGACACGCGGTGGGTTTCTTGGTGGTGGGACACGTTTTGGGTCTGGGGGTGGTGCACTTGGGACACGTCGCGCACGTCTTGGGCTTGGGAGTGGTGCACTTTGGACACGGGGTGGGTTTCCGGGTGGTGGGACACGTCTTGGGAGCCGGGGTGGTGCACACGGGGCACACTTTGGGAGCTGGGGTGGTGCACTTGGGGCACGCAGGACACGGTTTAAAATGATCGATGACATCGATGAAAAAAGTACCGAGAGGAAACGATGCACATTTACAGTTGGCGCTCAAACAAGAACCGCTCGCTGTACCGCTCGTAAAGCACACTTTGCAATCTTGGCACTTTTTGCAATT
The DNA here is from genome assembly GCA_039707465.1 of Rhabdophis nuchalis. Taxonomy (NCBI): domain Eukaryota; kingdom Metazoa; phylum Chordata; class Lepidosauria; order Squamata; family Natricidae; genus Rhabdophis; species Rhabdophis nuchalis. The sequence goes on along the minus strand of JBDLLF010000319.1, from coordinate 32,750 downwards.
TCCGCAATCTCCGCAATCTCCGCAATTGTTTTTTTCAATCACTGATTGAAAAGTAGAAAAATTCAGATACTTTTCTGCTGGAAATGTGGGTCTTACAAACAGTAAAACAATTAAAATCAAATGTATCATTTTATTAAGAAAATAATCTGTAAACTTTTTTTTACAATTATTTTTCTTAATAAATATATTTATAGACTGATTAAGAATAAAATGAGTACTAGAAAATATTTACCCTTTATATACGATTCTGACACAGATGATGAAGATGCATGTGGAAGTTGCTCCGATGAAGAAACACATGTTTCTTCATTCGCATGTTGTGATAAGTTAATTGACAAAGATTCCGGCGATGAAAGTTCTGGCGAGTCTGATGATTCTGACACTGATGGGTCTCGCGAAGGGTCCTGTGAAGGGTCTCGCGAAGGGTCCTGTGAAGGGTCTCGCGAAGGGTCCGATGACGATGATTCGGGAGAAGAAACCCCGCAGATACTACACCGCAGTCGATCGTTGGAAACAATTTCTTCCTTATTCGACAGCCAAGATGAAGACGATTTTAGTTATCCCGACACAGATTCAGAAGCAGAATAACAGTTATTTTAAAATAACATGGGTGCAAATGTTTCAAGACAGATTACAACGTTAACCGAAAAGGCGGTTTCCACCACCGCCTTAGAATTTACGCAGAGTAACTCTACTCAAATTAATAATCAACAAGAAATTATCATAGACGGAGTCGAAGGAAACGTCGTCGTGGATGAACTCAATCTCAGCCAACAAGTCGAGGTAGACGTTAAACAATCTATGGGGACTCTAAGTAACACAGAGGCACAAGCTAAACTGACAGATAAAATTTTACAAGAGAGCAAACAAGTTGTTTCGGGAATTTCTTTGCTGCAGGCAAATTACGCAGAAAAGAACATTAATAAAATTGTTAATGTTTTACATTCATTTTCATCATCTGTGGCTCAGCGCTGTGCTGCAACGGCACAGCAATCCCAATCTGTGAAAATCAGAGGAGTAAAAGGTTCTGTAAATTTAAATAAATTAATTCTTTCTCAGGTTTCGGGTATCGTCTCCAAGTGCGTGCAGGACGCGTCGCTGTCAAACGCTTCGCTAACTGAAATAGAAACAGAGGTCTCGCAAAAAACAGATCAGCTACTCAAAGGAATCGATCCGCTGGCCCTCCTTGGATTCCTGGCTATGGGTGTTCTCGGAGTGCCGTTGGTTTTAGGGGGTGCAGCACTGGCGTACCTCGGACCATTTTTACTCATTGCAGGGGCTGGAATTCTCGTTTGGGCCTTTACACACAAAAATCAGACGATTGAGCTGAAATTATATTCTGGGTTATTCAACGGAGGAAACACCCGAGTAGATGTAACAACCAATTTTTATAACCAGAACCAAGAACCGACATTGGACCAGGTCGTTAAAGCGTTTGAAAACCATGCCGCCTATGCTTTTGACTTTGACCGATGCGGGAAACGGGTTTACATGTACACAAATACAAATATCAATCCTCAAACGCTGAAAACGCAGGATCTCGCTGTGTCCCCAAAATTAGTTAAAGAAAAAAAAAATATGAGAAATGGTGATGTCTTTTACGAGAAATCTTCGGGGAAGCTAACGCAAAAGTGTGGAGACGTGGAAATCTTGATAAAGACACTTTCGGCAAACAAGGAATATACTCTAGAGGGTTTTTCGTTAAAGGACTCATCGGGTGTCCAGGTAAACGATCTCGTCTGGCCGAATTTAATTAACGTCTCGGGATGGAAAGAAACGCACTTGGATAAAATTTTCCTGTATTCGGGATTGATTTGTATCATCGTCGGCGTTGTCATAATTATCCAACAGAATATAAATAAACCACCAGCCCGGGAGGGAAAACCCAAATAATTTAACCGTTAACTTCCCCACCCGCCGCGAGGTTTTGCACCTTTTCTGTAGTTGCAAAGTCGTGTTCCGTCATAGAAATAAGAAGAATAATTCACGCAATCGCAGTATCCATAACTGTAGCCTCGAGTTGAATGATAGAATTTTTCTTCACATTTTGCGATGCATGAAATACAATTGCGGTAATAGTAATCGTCAAAAGTGGTAAAGGTGTTTTGGCAATTATCCGCACAGGCCACAAATGTATTAACGACGGGTTTAGTCACCGGTGGTTTGGGTATAATTTTTGGAGGTTCTTCTTCGATGTCTTCGATGTCTTCGTCCTCTGTGTCTTCTGCGTCTTGAGGATCGGGAACCACCACCGGTGGTGGAACAGGGGGTTCTGGGACCACTACAGCCGGAGGGTTTGGTTTTGGAACCTCCACCACAACCGGAGCAAGAGGCTCTGGAACCACCGCAGCAGGTTGCTCTGGAGGACGGGGAACTACCACCACAGCCGGACCCCTCGGGGGACTAGGAATAGGTATTTTATTTGCCGGGTACGTAAACCGAATATACAGGAAACAAAAGACACATACAATAAGTATTATCATTGACAAAAGTTGGTTTAGTGGCATTTTAAATATCCATATTTAAAATGCTACTATATTGGACAATCATAGTTTGTGTGTGCTGCTATTTAACGTATCAACTTTTTAAAATGTTATAGACACAAAGTTTAAAGTTTGAGAATTAAACATTTTTAAACAAGTTCGTTTTAAACAAGTTCTATTAATTTTCCACATATTATTTTCTTTCAAATAAATTATAAAATATCATTGAAAGAAAATATATAAATATTTTCTTTCAAGAAGAATTAAAATATATTTTTCTTAAACAAAACTTAACTTGTATACCACAGCAACTTATAATTTTAAAAAACTTGTATACCACAGCAACTTATAACTTTAAAAAACTTGTATACCACAGCAACTTATAATTTTTAAAAAACTTGTATACCACAGCAACTTAAAACTAAGAATATTTTTGTTAGTTTTAATTGATCCTAAATATTTTAAAAACACACAACTTTAACTTTCAAAACACACACACAACTTTAACAGCACACAAATTAGTAAAATATTTCTGGAATGGGTTTATAAATTATTTTAGTCTTGCACAAAGGACATGTTGGTCTATGTTTCAGCCATTCAAAAATACACTCTCTATGGAAAAAATGATTGCAATGAGTTTTTCTTATTTTGTGATTTTCATCTGACATTGAATCAAGACAAATTGCACAACAATCGGTACAACTTATGGGTTTGTTTGGTGTTTCAAGATACAAATTTAGCGGATTAAAAGGACTTCTACCCAGCAAAGCCAATAATGCTTGAAATCGTGTTTGGTTCAGGGCGACTATAACATCCACAGGTTTTTTCCGTGTTACAGCCTCGTATAATTCATATTTATTGATTAATATATGAGCTTGAGGTGTTAAACCAAGAATTTTAAATATTTTCCGAATACGTGCATGGGATGAAATTTTTTCGATATATTTCCATATCAGAGTGTATTCACAGTTATTAAACATGATAAATAAGATCTCGCGTTGTTCTTCTTCAGAAAACCACTTTCGAAAGGGAATTGTACCCATGGGCTGATCTTGGGCTAAATAATGTAAACTATTTAATGGTTTTGTCGGATCGATTTTTATTATTTCAGGGTCATTTTCTGTTTCGTAAAGTTTAAAAATTGTATCTACAATTTCTGGATAATTGGGTATGAAAGAAAGCATGTTAATAACTGAAGCGGGTGAATTAACCTCATAGAGAGGAAGACAGTCTGGGCTACCAAAATTTTTATAAATAAATTCTTCGTGAAATGTTGGTGTATCCCAGGGATTATATCTTTGACGAGGAACATGGCGGCGCACTTTGACAACAAAGTCCATGATTTGATCAAAAGATCGAGACATTTCAACCATTGCTGGTGAGTATTTTTCAAAAAATTATTTGAAATCGATTTCTATTTTCACGTTTACTTGAGTCTCATTTATTATTGCGAGATGCAATAATAAATAAAATTCCCTGAAATATAATTTCTTTAACAGAAAACTAATTTGTAACTTTTGTAAATTTTGTAAATTTTGTAACTTTTGTACTATCATCCTTTAGACAAACTTTAGACAAACTTTAGACAAACTTTAGACAAATTTTAAACCAATTTTAAACTAATTTTAAACAAACTAGACTAATTTTAAACCAATTTTAAACCAATATTAAACAAACTTTAGACTAATTTTAAACTAATTTTAAACTAATATTAAACCAATATTTTTGGGATGGATTTATATATCACCGCCTGTTTACATAAAGGACACGTCGGTTGCTGTTTAAGCCACCTAAATAAACAATAACTATGGAAAAGATGATTACAAATAGTTTTCCTCAATGGTATATTCTGTGTGTTGGAAAGCTGATCGAGACAAATGGAACAACAATCTGTGAAATTTTCCATTTCATTTGGTTTTACAAGATACAAATTTAGAGGATTAAATTTTTTCAGACCAATCAACGACAGAAGCATCTGAAATTTCGTTTGGGAGTCCTGGTCAACGCAAGAAACAGTAGTCCAATCAATTAGATTTCTTTGCGTTAAAGCATTATAAAGCATGAAACAATTGAGTTGAGTCTGGTCGGCTAACGGTAAATGAAGAGCATTAAATATTTTAGGGAAAAATGTCTTGGGAGGAATTTTACGAATGTATTCCCATATTAAAATATTCTCACAATTATTAAACATTAAAATCAGCATTTGTTTTTGCTCTTGCTCAGTAAACCATCCCTGAAAAGGAATAATACCCTTGGGCTGGTCTAAAGACATTAATAAATAATCAGACGAGTCAATGATATATTCTGAGAGTTCATCCAACGATAATGAATCAACCATAACGGAGTTATTTTATGGTTTTTAAAAATACGGTTGATTTCTATTTTCACACGTTTATTAAATTACATGCAAAAAACATATAGAGAAATAACCCTTGAAGAAATATTTCTATAATAATTATATTATAGAAATATATTTTAAAAAAAAACTTGTATACCACAGCAAATTTATATTTTAAAAAACTTGTATACCACAGCAAATTTATATTTTAAAAAACTTGTATACCACAGCAAATTTATATTTTAAAAAAAACTTGTATACCACAGCAAATTTATATTTTAAAAAACTTGTATACCACAGCAAATTTATATTTTAAAAAACTTGTATACCACAGCAAATTTATATTTTAAAAAAACTTGTATACCACAGCAAAGTTATATTTTAAAAAACTTGTATACCACAGCAAATTTATATTTTTAAAAACTTGTATACCACAGCAAATTTATATTTTAAAAAAAACTTAACTTATTTTCTAAAAAGCTATTATTTAAAATATTCTGGGGATAGGTTTATTTATCACCTTATGCTTGCATAAGGGACACAATGGTCTGAGTTTGAGCCACTCAAGGATACACGCACTATGGAAAAATGTGGTTACAATGAGTTTTTCTTATTTTGTGATTTCCATTTGTCATTGTCTCAAGACAAATGGCACAGCAATCGGTAAATTTTTCAGAACTGCTTGGTGTCTCAAGGAATAAATTGTTAGGATTAAAATTATCACGACCCAGCAATGACAATAGAACCCGAAAAGGTGACTTATTCATTTGAACAATCACATCAGCGGGATTTTTCATCATTAGCGAGGTATACAAGAGATACCCATTGAGATGCATCTGGTCAAATACCGGAAACTCCAGGATCCGAAAAATTCTCCGATAACAACTTCGGAAAGTAATTTTAGAGATATATTTCCACATCAGAGTGTGTTCGCAGTTATTAAACATGATAAATAGGATCTCGCGTTGTTCTTCTTTAGTAAACCATCCACGTAAGGGAATTGTACCCATGGGTTGATTTTGGGCTAAATAATGTAAGCTATTTAATGGTTTTGTTGTGTCAATGTGTATAACATTAGGATCCTGTTCAAAAAGTTTAAAGACTGTTTCTGAAATTGCAGCATAATTATATGAAGTGGCAAGCATATTTATCACTGAAGCGGGTGAATTGACCTCGTAACGTCTAAGACATTCTGGGCGACCAAAATTTTTATAAATGAATTCATCGTGAAATTCAGGCCTGTCCAGAGCATCATACGACCGACTTGGGTAGTGTCTACGAAGGTCAACAACAGTGGCCATTATTTCATCGAAAGATCGAGACATTCCGGCCATAGGCTGATCTAAAGACGATAAATAATCAGATGAACCAATGATATATTCTGAGAGTTCGTTCAACGATAATGAATCAACCATAACGGAGTTATTTTATGATTTTTAAAATGCGGCTGATTTCTATTTTCACGTTTATTTGGGTTTCGTTGATTATAATTTATATTAGAAAGAAAAGTATATTTTCTTGTGATATTTTCTTGCGATAGAATCTTATAATTTTCTTCAAGAAACTATCTATAGTATATTTTCCTTCAACAATACCTTATAATTTATATTAAAAAGAAAAGTATATTTTCTTGTGATAGTTTCTAAAAATTTTTCTTGAAAGAAAAGTATATTTTCCTTCAACAATACCTTATAATTTATCTTGAAAGAAAAGTATATTTTCTTGCGATAGAATCTTATAATTTTTCTTGAAAGAAAAGTATATTTTCCTTCAACAATACCTTATAATTTTTCTTGAAAGAAAGTATATTTTCCTTCAACAATACCTTATAATTTATATTAAAAAGAAAAGTATATTTTCTTGTGATAGTTTCTAAAAATTTTTCTTGAAAGAAAAGTATATTTTCTTGCGATAGAATCTTATAATTTTTCTTGAAAGAAAAGTATATTTTCCTTCAACAATACCTTATAATTTTTCTTGAAAGAAAAGTATATTTTCCTTCAACAATACCTTATAATTTTTCTTGAAAGAAAAGTATATTTTCCTTCAACAATACCTTATAATTTATATTAAAAAGAAAAGTATATTTTCTTGTGATAGTTTCTAAAAATTTTTCTTGAAAGAAAAGTATATTTTCCTTCAACAATACCTTATAATTTATATTAAAAAGAAAAGTATATTTTCTTGTGATAGTTTCTAAAAATTTTTCTTGAAAGAAAAGTATATTTTCCTTCAACAATACCTTATAATTTATCTTGAAAGAAAAGTATATTTTCTTGCGATAGAATCTTATAATTTTTCTTGAAAGAAAAGTATATTTTCCTTCAACAATACCTTATAATTTTTCTTGAAAGAAAAGTATATTTTCCTTCAACAATACCTTATAATTTATATTAAAAAGAAAAGTATATTTTCTTGTGATAGTTTCTAAAAATTTTTCTTGAAAGAAAAGTATATTTTCTTGCGATAGAATCTTATAATTTTTCTTGAAAGAAAAGTATATTTTCCTTCAACAATACCTTATAATTTTTCTTGAAAGAAAAGTATATTTTCTTGCGATAGAATCTTATAATTTTTCTTGAAAGAAAAGTATATTTTCCTTCAACAATACCTTATAATTATATTTAAAAGAAAAGTATATTTTCTTGCGATAGAATCTTATAATTTTTCTTGAAAGAAAAGTATATTTTCCTTCAACAATACCTTATAATTTTTCTTGAAAGAAAATATCTATAGTATATTTTCCTTCAACAATACCTTATAATTTATCTTGGAAGAAAAGTATATTTTCCTTCAACAATACCTTATAATTTTTCTTGAAAGAAAAGTATATTTTCCTTCAACAATACCTTATAATTATATTTAAAAGAAAAGTATATTTTCTTGCGATAGAATCTTATAATTTTTCTTGAAAGAAAAGTATATTTTCTTGTGATAGTTTTTTAAAAATTTATATTAAAAAGAAAAGTATATTTTCTTGCGCTAGTTTCTAAAAATTTATCTTGAAAGAAAAGTATATTTTCCTTCAACAGGATCTTATAATTTTTCTTGAAAGAAAAGTATCTATAATATATTTTCCTTCAACAATACCTTATAATTTATCTTGGAAGAAAAGTATATTTTTCATGCAACATAATCTTATAATTTATTTTAGGAAGAATATTTTTCAAATGGTTGTTAGACTTATTTTATAATATTTCGGGGAGGGGTTTATGGATTATTGTACCCTTGCACAAAGGACACGTCGGTTGATGTTTGAGCCATTCAAAGATACATTTAGAGTGGAAGAGATGGTTACAATGAGTTCTCCTTATTTTTTTTGGTTTACTAGACATTACGCTGAGACAAATAGCACAGCAATCGGTAATTTGTGTCTGTTTATCCAATTTCTTGAGATATAAATTTAGGGGATTAAAATTTCCCTGACCTAACAAAGTCAAGAGAACCTGGAATGAATTTTTATTTTTTTGGGTAAACGACGGAACCTTGCACCAATCCAAGACTGTTCGTTGTGTTAACGTGCCGTATAATAAATATCGATTGAGTCTCTTCCGTTTCAAAGGCGTTATATGAAGAATCTTAAAAAGTCTCCTGAAATGTTTCTTGGTTTTAATTTTTCGGACATACTCCCACGTCAAGGTATATGAACAATTTAAGAACATTAAACCCATGATTTCGTATTGGTGTTTTTCAGAGAACCATTCCTGAAAAGGAATCGTACCCATCTGATGTCCAGGAGGCATAAAATATAAACTACTAAAGGGTTTTGTCGAAACACACGATGCAAGTTTAAGTATGTTTTTAAAATTATTTTTAGCCTCCAGGAATGTAGTAAATATCTCAATGTATTTTGGAAAGTGGACCGTGTAACAAAGAAGATCATTAAATGACAATGTTAAAAGCGACCCAAACGTGTATTCCTCAAAGCGATCGGGGATTTTAAAATTTTTTAAGGAGAAAATTATATACGCTTTTCTTTGCGCCAACCATTTCGGGAATGTAGGGGTAAACAGAGATCCGTATATCTGCCAATCAGAGAATAAATCTCGCGAATCAACAATATATCTGTTCAACTCAACAAGCGATAGCGAATCGTCAACCATGATGGTCGTTAATTGTTTAACATTTAGGTTCAATCCTATTTCTATTTTCACATGGACTCTCTGATCGAGTCGACATTTATCACGTGATGAAAACCTCCTTTCACGGCCTGATGCGCAACGCACAATATCGTGCCGTGGTATACCCGATGAATTGTGTCGATGACATGTTTTGCGGTGTCCTCGTCCAGAGACGATGTGGCTTCGTCCAATATCAGAATTGGGAGATCCTTAACGAGTGCAAGCACTACGGCAAACGCGATATTCAGTCGTGCTGTTTCACCCCCGGATAAAGTTGTGTGATCAGTTTTTTGTTCATTATTAAGGATGACAATGTGTAGTTTTTGCGACTCAAATGAAAAGCTCATGCGAAGTTTTCCTTCGGTCATTTCACTTAATAGCTCGTCTAAAAGTTGCCCGATATTTATCAGATTGGTTTCTAAGAACTTGCTTTCTGCTTCTGAAATAAGGTTTCCCAGCGCAATGCTTTGTGAAAGCAAGTCGGCCATTAGATCGGCAGAGATCTTTATTCCTTTCCTCATCGAGTTTATTTTCTTTGCTTGGGTGTTCATCGCCGCGTCCAGTCTTTTTTGTAAAAAATTCAGCATCTCGTTGTCCTTGGAAAGATTTGTAAAATCGGGGATCCGAGTCGACTCCAATAAAATGCGTTCTTGGCATTCTTTTTTTTCTCGTTGCAAATAAGAAAGACGATCCGTAAGATCTCGTAAAGGGATCCTTAGAAAGGTATTGTCTATCGGATCCTTTGGAAGTTTATGATACAGATCAATGTATTCTGGATGTTTTGTTAGAATATCGAGATCGTAGGTGTCAGACGTCAAGCTCTGAAACCGATCTTCGGTATCTTCCAGTAATTTTGTCAGTTTCAACACATTGTGAAAAGTTTCAGCGTTTTCTGATTGTCTGATGTCATTTTTTTTTAAATGAATTTCCCCGAATCGCACAACGAGCGGATACCTGCAATTCGGACAGGTATATTCCATTCCTGAATGAGAAATTTCCGTGTTGTATCTCTGTAGCTGTTCTGTCCATTCCTTTCTTTGTTTAAAAAAGAGAATAGAGGGTACAGACTCGATGAGATCCAGCGAGGGTCGTCCGGCATCGTGCCACATCGACAGAAACGGAATTATCTGTTCTAGCCTCGATATCTCTTCTTGTACGGTCTGAAGAGATTGTTTAGAAAGTGTAGATAATTTCTCAGTGATAAATTCTCGAATATGATTATCAGCCTCACATTTTTGGATTTTATCTTGTAATGTTTTTATTTCTTCCCTCAGGTCATCCACCGATTCATCAGATAAATTAGCGTTATTTGCAGTTTCCATGTACGCAAAGGCTTCTTGTTTTCCTTTGAGAACATCGTATTTTCGTTGCCGAGAAATACGGATTTGTTTAAGATGTTCTTTCATTAAATTTATTTTTTCTGTATCCAGAATAATCGATTGGATTAATTTAAATTTCTCTCCGGGTGTCATGTCAACAAATGAAGAAGAATTTTGCGCTACATAACCGATGAGATCCATTTCATTGGCAGTTACCAACCGATTCAGCATACTCTGCGCCGGTTTATCTTCGTATTCCCGGCACAAGGTTGGAGTATTAACCCAAAGGAGTAGCCGGTTAGGTCGGACGTTTCTTTGAATTTTAATCTTGTCACCTTTCCATGGAAATTCGGCGATAACACCGCACGTCTTTTCTCCAAATTTTATGCATTGTTTTCCCTTACCGGTAAACGCAAACAGCAATGCTTTTAGGATTGTTGTCTTTCCGGAGCCGCTTTTCCCATCCAAAAGAGTGAAAGGTTCAAGCGTTACCCGGCAATGCGAAAAACATTTAAAGTTTTTCAATGTTAACGTGATTGGAATCATTCTTTATAACCAAAGAATTAAAATTTTAAAATTTTAATTCTTTGTTGCGCTCAGGAGCGATATACACTGTCATGATCTATCAACAACAAGATATTAAAAAAAATAAATATCTCAACTGGATTTCCGTAGAACCAAAATATCTACACAGAGAACATCTTCAAAGCATAAAAAATGTTCTTCAGCAAAAAATATTACATACGGTGGACTCGCGATACGGATTTATTCTTTTAGTGGGTGACATAGAAATTCTAGATAATATCATCGGAGAATACGGTAATGTAGAATTTTTTGTCAAGGCTGATATTTCCTGTATCCTCCCGAGAGTTGGAATGAAATTTCTGGGTAAGGTTATCACGGTCTTACCGGATGGCTGTATCCTGGACAACCCCCATTTACAAAATCTTTTAATTGGCGGGCGTTTACACGGAACTGATTATGTCTTGGATTGCGGCTGCAGGTTAACAATTAATTCCACCACAGTGACAATTATTGATGCTGTTATTTTTCAACGCGGGAAGTATACGTGTATTTGTCGCCATGATTGTTAATAAATTTCAAAAGGAAAACCTGCAATAATATTCTTCAAGACAAATTATAACAGAAAATATTATCTTTTAAGACAAATTATAAGATCCTGTTGAAAGAAAAATATATTTTATTCTCAAAATAATTTATAAGAAACTATTGAAAGAAAAATATATAATTTATTTATTTCCCCAAATAAATTATAAGATCTGCAAAAGGAAAATATTTTATAGATATTTTCTTTCAAGATAAATTATAAGATCCTGTTGAAGGAAAATATATTTTATTCTCAAAATAATTTATAAGAAACTATTGAAAGAAAAATATATAATTTATTTATTTCCCCAAATAAATTATAAGATCCTGTTGAAGGAAAATATACTTTTCTTTCAAGATAAATTATAAGATCCTGTTGAAGGAAAAATATATTTTATTTATTTCCCCAAATAAATTATAAGATTCTGTTGAAGGAAAAATATATTTTATTTATTTCCTCAAATAAATTATAAGATTCTGTTGAAGGAAAATATACTTTTCTTTCAAGATAAATTATAAGAAACTATTGCTCGAAAATATTTTATGGATATTTTCTTTCAAGATAAATTATAAGATCCTGTTGAAGGAAAATATACTTTTCTTTCAAGATAAATTATAAGATCCTGTTGAAGGAAAAATATATTTTATTTATTTCCCCAAATAAATTATAAGATTCTGTTGAAGGAAAAATATATTTTATTTATTTCCTCAAATAAATTATAAGATTCTGTTGAAGGAAAATATACTTTTCTTTCAAGATAAATTATAAGAAACTATTGCTCGAAAATATTTTATGGATATTTTCTTTCAAGATAAATTATAAGATCCTGTTGAAGGAAAATATACTTTTCTTTCAAGATAAATTATAAGATCCTGTTGAAGGAAAAATATATTTTATTTATTTCCCCAAATAAATTATAAGATTCTGTTGAAGGAAAAATATATTCTATTTATTTCCCCAGATAAATTATAAGATTCTGTTGAAGGAAAAATATATTTTATTTATTTCCCCAGATAAATTATAAGATTCTGTTGAAGGAAAAATATATTTTATTTATTTCCCCAAATAAATTATAAGATTCTGTTGAAGGAAAAATATATTTTATTTATTTCCCCAAATAAATTATAAGATTCTGTTGAAGGAAAAATATATTTTATTTATTTCCCCAAATAAATTATAAGATTCTGTTGAAGGAAAAATATATTTTATTTATTTCCCCAAATAAATTATAAGATTCTGTTGAAGGAAAAATATATTTTATTTATTTCCCCAAATAAATTATAAGATTCTGTTGAAGGAAAAATATATTTTATTTATTTCCCCAAATAAATTATAAGATTCTGTTGAAGGAAAATATACTTTTCTTTCAAGATAAATTATAAGAAACTATTGCTCGAAAATATTTTATAGATATTTTCTTTCAAGATAAATTATAAGAAACTATTGCTCGAAAATATTTTATAGATATTTTCTTTCAAGATAAATTATAAGGTATTGTTGAAGGAAAATATATTTTATTCCCCAAATAAATTATAAGATCCTGTTGAAGAAAAATATATTATAGATATTTTCTTTCAAGATAAATTATAAGATTCTGTTGAAGGAAAATATACTTTTCTTTCAAGATAATTTATAAGAAACTATTGCTCGAAAATATTATTATAGATATTTTTCTTTCAAGATAATTTATAAGAAAACTATTGTTGAAGGAAAATATATTCTTTGGTTGATGTTTTCCTTTAATAATAGTTTTTTCTTGATGGGAAAATACATGTATTTGTCGCCATGACTGTTAATAAAATGAATACAAGGAAAACATCAGCCATCCTTAAATCGCTCAAAGCAAAACCCAGCAAGAAAGTTTCAGTGCAAAAAACACAGCGTACACAGAAATCCTAAAGTACAAAGAGGAAAGGTAGGCCCGTTTTGGTTAAAAATATTTTCGCTCGACGGATTATCACCGGATGAAGTAAATATCCATTATATAGGTATTGTTATGGATTTGCAAAATGACCTGAAAAAGGCATACACTCGTTTTGAAAGAAATAGTTCCAATCTCATAGAAGTAGAAAAATACAATATAGCCAAATCCCGATTAGACAAAAAACTGAAGATTATTAGAACGTTACGATTTTCATTGTCCTTTTTAGATCATCAAAATTCTTGCCTCGCGAGACCTTGCCTATTCGCCTAGAATCCCTGCTGAAAAAATTAAACGGTTTCTATTCAAGAGAACAGCTGTTCCAGCCTCTGGTCTCGACGTTATAGACAACAGTGTCGTCGGTAGTCTAACAGACCGATGTCTCGATAGGGAGTCTGTTAGACAAACTAAACTGGTTGTTGTGGATGCGGCCGGAGTTAAGGAGTCTGCGTCCACAACAACACGAGAGGGTAGTTTCCCTCCTCAACATACATACCGAGATAACGCTGAGAACTGGCAAACAGACTCTCTGATTCCGTGGTTTAGAAAGCCCAAAGGTTATGTAACCCAAGAACCCCTCGAAGAAAAAGGCCATTTGCTTTATTTAGATGGAATGTTAATCCCTGGTGGAATGGCCATCAAACAAAATGGTAAATGGTGGGTGAGAGTAAAGAAGCCGTGGTTAACACATGTCGCAAATTACGGACGACCGTATATCGAAGGAAAAGTAGGTTACCTCTTGAGGGACCACAGCGTCCACATAGAGACGCGAGAAGACTACAAACAGTATTTTATCTGGCAGCGGACAAAGAAGAAAAAGGATATCGGCAGCATAGAACATTTATTCACGGGTGTTTCTCGAACGTTTGCACAATCTATCATGAACGAGATCATCAAGATCGACGATTTTATTTTGTTTATGGCGACGCTCGACAGTTCTGTCAGCAATAATAAAGGTCACAGAATGAGATTTTACTCTGAACATTATAAAGCTAAAATTATCCATTTAACACCCAAGCAACTGTTTCCCGAAATATTTTACAATCCGGACATCACACCAGACCAAAGAACTATGTTCATTAAACAGATATCTGTGGCCAAAAAAAGACTCGATTTATTTTTGAAAACCGGTCATCAGCCCCGCAAGCCGCCCAACATTACCGTTACATTGCCCATCCCAGATATCTCTGCGGAGGACCCCAATGCGTTTTGGTACATTTCTACAAATGGGGACTTGTCGGAAGGAAATATCCTCAATCCTCCCGACGACATCCACGGATTTTCCAAACCCTTTGTGGAATGTTTGCTGCCGGCCACTCCATTAGAAACTACCGAAGAAACAGAAATTGAGGAGATTTTCGAGGGTGTTCCACGACCTAAATTATTAGCTCCTGATTTGTTTTATTATTTAAATAAAAGAATTAGATATCATACTCGGTAGTTATTACGACCGGGATATCCGTGTCGTTGTGCCGTATGTGCTGGAAGTCACCAAAGAGAAACTTATAGATTTCTACGATTCAGACTCGTAATTTAAACATTGGACGTTCATTAAAATGAATAAAATTTGCTGTGAGTTGGAACATCCGTTAAACTGCGCTCTGAACAAAGAATATGAAGCCGCTTACTTTTACGAGGCACTGGTAATCCATTTCAACAGATTGGGGTTCGAAGGGTTTGCGAAATTTTTCGAGAAACAGATTGAGGAAGAACGTCGACATGTAAAACGAATCACCGATTACCTTGTAAATACCCGAGGTTTCCAGCCTATACTATTGTCTGTAACAGCACCTGGAATTCTACCAAACTCTCCCTTCGATTGTTTCAACATGGCGTTGGAAAAGAGCTCTATATACTCCATACAGCAAAAAATCTCGTAACAGACAGCGTAATGTTTGAGGATAAACATTTGGAATCTTTTTTAGTTAACTTTGTCATAGACGAGCAATATCGTGCCATTACAGAGCTTACCAAGCATATTGATATTCTAGCAAATATGGACGATACGTTCATGTCCATATGGTTGTATGACCAGAGTCTGAAATTGATCGATAAATCGACGTTTGAGGAAGAAAAATAGTCTTGTTACCTCACAGTGACAAGAAAGCCATGTTTCCCACCGATCTGTCTACTCTGTCTCTTGACGAACAGCGTCTTATTTTGGAAGAAGCTTTATTAGTGTTTTATGTTGATGAAAATGAAGATGGTGAAGAGTCTGTTAGTTATGCTTGCGACGAACAAAACAGCGATTTAGTTGCCGCTTCAGCTAGTCATAAGGGATCAACAAGCGACTCTGATAGAAAACTGCCGATGAACTCAAGGAAATATTCAAGGATAGGTTTTTAACATCGTCTTGGCCTGTTGAGGAACAAGAAGTTGTTCCTCTAGAAACTGGTCCTGACAGTCCCTTGAAAAAGAAACGAGATCCAAAACGCAAATGGAAGAATATTCGCCCTCATCAAATCGGTGTGATGAATGTGGCCGATAGAAAATTACCAAATTACACTAAACGTAAATTTCCAGAAACTGTCTTGATCACGGATCGTCAGAAAAATGTGGTGCAAGTTATTTTGAATGAAAAATCATCTGAATCTGAAATTGTTGTATCACCCACAGTTCCCATGCGAGTGAATAAACCGTGTAATGCTTATTTTAAAACTGGGTATTGCCGCTTTGGGCCCATGTGTAAATTTAACCATTCCCAAATAATTTGTCAATATCATGAAAAGAATTGTTGCACCAAGGGAGACAAATGTAACTTTTATCATAAACCAAAGTCTCCTGTGAAAGGCGCACGAAGGACTCTTTTGGAAGATCCACCAAAACCTAAAATGGAACCAAGAGATAATTTACCCAAACCGCAAGTTTCTACACCCAAGCGAGAAGTTTATCGTCCGGTTCCGAAACCGGTGTCACCACCTCTGCCAAGACAATCCACTTCTAAAAAGATTTTTATGTGCAAGTATGTCTTGGCCAACGAGAGATGTCGTTTTCAAGACAAATGTAATTTTTCTCACTCACGAGAAGAATTGGAGAGATACATCAAACCATGTTCTAGAGGTGATAGATGCAATTCAGTAATTAGACAGAGTGCTGTTATTTTCAGAAATGGACAGCGAATAATTGTTCACAGATTTTTAAATAATGGTTTTGCAAGATGTCCAACTATTCACCCTGGAGAATTAGTTGCCAATTATATTAATCGTTTGACTATTTTTTAAAATTATAAGTTTGGTGTGACATTATTATAAGTTTGGTGTGGATATACAAGTTAAGTTTTTTAAAATTATATGTTTGCTGTGGAATTATTACAAGTTAAGTTTTTTAAAATTATATGTTTGCTGTGGAATTATTACAAGTTAAGTTTTTTAAAATTATATGTTTGCTGTGGAATTATTACAAGTTAAGTTTTTTAAAATTATAAGTTTGGTGTGAAATAATTTAATTTTATTTTTAAATAAAATTAAATTATATACCAATCTATTCAAGACCTTTATTGTAATTATACCTGCAATAGCGCCAAACAAACTACCAGCTTGAGAAGAGGAAATATATAAAGGTGCAACCCCAGAAATTGTGTTTCCGACAATTCCTATGGGGAACATATAACCAAGAATAGCGCATATAATGATAAATAATATTTGCAACATTTTATTTAATGGGGCATAAAATGTTTTACTTTTAAAAATGATAGTGTCAAACTTTTAGAAATAAATTCCCATTACAGAAATAGAAATCAATGGGAAAACCCGTTTTGTTTTTCTGTTCAGGTAAATACTTTTCAGAAAACTGATCATTATGTTGATCCGGTATGTCTTTCTATCCCTGTTAAAAAATTTACATGTCTGCCCAAAGAAACCAAATTGCCTAAAAATTCGCAGCTTGTTGATGGTTGGAATTTTTACTCTGGTAGGTATGTCCAGGAGATGGACGCCTACCGCAATACGTATATAGCAGGGAATAAAATCTTACACTCTTTCACTAATAACAATGTACTAGCAGTTCAAGTAGAAATGTCTGCACCTTTGCGGGCAGACGTCTTTAACGATTCGAACAAGAACAAATTTTAAACTAGGTCTTATGCATCTGCCAGGGATGAGCGGCATCGATGGTTATTACCGAGATTGGGTGCTGAGAAACGAAACGCTCGAAACACATACGATGATTTTAAATTATTTAGATGATTTGTTGTGGTTTGCGCCACAATCCAATTGGTCTCAAGAACATCAATACACGCTGAGAAGGGCGTATACCAACACGATACATAGAAATATCACTACATTAGACGATGGAACGTTGCATTTAAATTTGCCTGTTCCATCATCAACTTTATCTCATCTCGTGTATGTAAAATCTTCAGGGCTTGTTTCTAATATTTTAGATATCTCGACAACGCAAATGCATTTAAAGGTATGTCCTATTTTATCGGATCTTGTTGATGAGCCTTGTGAAATTTTACCAATTTCCTTTGAAAATTGCCAATCGTTAAATCTGCTTTCATCGACACAGGTATGCAATATCAACTCGTGTGTGTAATATTACCAAACATTAAACTGAAAAATGGAAATCTTCTCAGTGACCATCGTACGCTTTATTTAAATATATCAATGGACGATTTTAAATCCTCAAATTATTTTTCTAATTCTCCAGGCTTTCTCAAAGGCAAATTTTATCGTGCAGTTAAATACTATCAACGACTCGTTCCTGGAATATAAACCTCTGATAAACGCTGTATCCGAGTGTGTTGAATCAAACTTGTCGAAAATATTTATCTGTGTACAGGACACGGACGGAACAATCCTCGAACCAGAATCCGGCGATTCAATATCTCCCATGCTTCCAGATCCCCAGATGCAAATGAAATTGTTTGTTATCATGTATTCAAAGAAATAAATTAAATAAATTAAATAAAGCTTTTTTATAAAATGGATCCTTCATTTACGTTGAACCCAATGCAAATTTTCGTTAAAACTCTGAGTGGGAAAACCATTACCATATCCATTCATCCAAACGACACTGTTGCGATGTTAAAGGATAAAATTCAAGACAAAGAAGGTATTCCTGCGGATCAACAACGACTAATTTTTGCAGGTAAACAGCTTGAAGACAGCAAACGACTCTCAGACTACAACATCCAAAAAGAGGCAACCGTTCATCTTGTGTTAAGACTAAGAGGAGGAAATTAGTAAAAATCCATTTTGTCTAAATTAAAATGGATTTTGACTCGAACTTTCCAGAGTGTGATCATTTATTTAATTTTGTTAAGACTGTAGATACCTTATTATTTAGTATGGATAGATTGAATATGGAAATTAGCGGATTGGCGGTGTATTATTTAGCCGATTCAATGTCTAGGGAAATTTTTAAGAAAAGTTTGTTTCAGGCCATCTCCATCTGGCGCCAATTAGATTTTCCCCACCGAGAAATGCAGGATTTTTTAAGTAAAGAGGGCATCCGCAGCGACGACGATACTTACAAAGAGTTTGTCAACGTCTTTTGTTTAAAGTTTTTCTCGTTGTTGTACGATAGTATTCTATCATTGAAAGAAATTTAAACTTTTAAAAATGAGTATATTTTCTGAAATTCAGCAAGAACAATTAAAAAAGGCTCAAGAAGAAGCTGAAACAACAAAAAAAAACACGTGAAAAATTATCTAAACTTTTAGGGATCCCCGAGTACGAGATTGTCGCACCAAATCTGTTACGTGCCGCAAGTTTATTTGGGCTGCTCCGGAAAGAATCTGGTTCTATCCTTGATATTTTTTCTTCTCCCAAGGAAAAAATCCCAAATGAGTACAGGTATTACGTCTGCGTTCCATTAACCACAGAACAACTTAAACTTAAAGCATTGCAGAAAATACTCGGTGAAAAAACTATAGGATTCACTCATTGGATAGCAGAGCTTATACACCATCGTCGATTGCTGTTGGAAGAAAACGAAATTGCGCTGCCCACAGAAGATGCGACGTTTCAGGGCTTTCAGATTGCGTGCGTGGAATCCATGGAATATTATGAAGCGTACTTGGAAGAAATCAACGATGAAAGTTCCGACGGTTCCTGGATCCTGGAAAAATTAGCCGTCTTGAGAAATGTTCTTTTGGGGTTTGTGGACATTGTAACCCTGGTGAGACTGGCCAAGCATCATATTCTAACCGGGCGCGATAAAAATCTGTCTGTCGCCGGCGGATTAAATCCATATGAGGAATTATGTCTGATGGTTAATGTTAATCGAGGGATCTCCCCGGAGGATATCGTTCAAGCGGTGCAAATTAATTATTATACGCGCGATCCAAAACTAGAACCGTTTTCTCTCAATACATTTATTCATCGGTGTTGCACACCGGCATTGATGTTTTGCCCGTTAGAAAAAATACTCGAGTGGGGTTTATTCAGTCCCTACTATAACAACAATATCGGGTATCACCGGGGCGTGAAACTATATTATATCCTTTATGATGTTAAGGACGGAAACCGATATTGGGTGGTTGATCCAAATTTTTCGGTGCTGGTGAAAACCATTGGAGAAAAACTCGTCTGTTTCATGTTTAAGACATTTAGACAGTTGTTTCGCAGTGTCTTTGGAACCAATGAATTTTCGAACATCGATTCGTCATCCCAGAAAGAATTTGTCATGCTTTTGAGAAATTGGACCCTGGCAAAAAATCTTCCGCTGCTCGCAGAAATTATAAAGTCTCTCACCGCCTCGTACGCGGAAATTTACGCGACAAATTTAGATTACTTTAACACAATCGACGCCCGATATATTCAGGAAATTCCCCTTAGAATGATCAATTGTAAGGGTATTTACGACTTACCGTTACACGACACAGGCTGGTGTAAATTGTAATAAATTCCTTTGTATCTTGAATAAAAAATGGGGTCTGCATTTCTTGACAATATATCTATTTGCGAAACAGAGACTCATTTTAACTTGCTGCGAGACCGGCAACCCAATGAGCCCGGTCAGACAACCAACGACGAATTTTCATTCGATCGTCGTTTTAAAAATATTTCTGCTCGTGATGTCCAACACACATTCAACTATATTTTCCATAAATTTAAAAAGGGTATTTACATCAAGATAAAAGATGGGAAACTTGTCAGTTATATTCCATTTGACAATGCCAATTACACCAACGAATTCTGGCCGTATCTGAAGCCCCCGCCCGAGTACCAATCCGTCGAACAGTATTTAACGAGCGTGTTTCAAGCACCAAAGCTTCCAATCCATAAATGGTACGCTAATAATTCCATGTTCAGAACAGATAATTTTAAAGGGCAAAACAATATAGAAATTATTTACAAGTGGTTGTTGGAACTTTGTTCTCAGCGAGCGATACAGGATCTAGAATTTTTCATCAACAGACGCGATTTTCCATTGCTTAAAAGAAATGCTGTGGAGCCGTACGACCACATCTTTGGGGATGATTTTCCTTTAATTTCCCATAATTACCAGGGCTATGCACCGATTATATCCTTCTCAACAGACGAGACATTTTCTGACATAATGCTTCCAACGTTTGAAGACTGTACTCGTGTTTGGTTTCAAGAAGATGGGATCAGGGTACCCAGGCATAACAGAACGTATCCAAAGATAATACCATTGGCATGGGAAAAGAAAATCCCAAAATTGCTATTTAGAGGTCAGACTACCGGTTCTGGTTTTGATCAGGCCACGAATCAACGATTGCGTGCGTTCACCATCGGCGAAAACCACAGAGACATGATGGATATCCAATTTACTAAATTTTCCTATAGGTTTCGAAAACATAAAAGCTCGCCGTACATCCACGTTCAAGTGTTCCCCGGAAAGTTTACCAAAGCTCCCTTTATGTCTAGCCAGGAACAATCCAAGTATAAATTTATACTCAATTTAGAAGGCCACGTCGCTGCATTTCGTCTATCGTACGAGCTGAGTTTTGGCAGTTGTATTCTGTTAGCAGGAAGCCGTTGGCGAATGTGGTATCATCATCTACTTCAACCCTGGAAACATTTTGTGCCCGTCAGAGAAGATCTTTCTGATCTTGTTGAAAAAATGCGATGGTGTCTCCAGAACGATCGAAAATGCCAAAAAATCGCAGAAAATGCCGTAAATTTTTATAATCGGTATCTCTGTAAAAATGCCATGTTGGATTTTTGCCAACAGACTCTTAATCAGCTCGCGGTATTTTGTGGCCCGTTTGAGCATATTCCTCGTCCCGTTTTAGAAAATAAATTAAATTTACACGGAATAACCGATAAGTCATGTGATTTATTTCGCCGGGAGATCGCTCTGAAAGAAATTAAACAGGAGATTACATTCTTTAGATCTATTGAAAATCTTCAGGCCGTAGAATTTGTCATCGCCAGGTATAACGAAACAATTCCTTTCACAACTCTTCTTGATGGGACTTGTTTTGCGAATATATTTGGCTGTCTCGTCGAAAAGAAACTGAACCGAGATGAAACGACGGCAATAAATGTAGGTTATTTGAGCGTTAATAAAGTTTTACAGGAGATCCCCAACTTTCTGTATACGTTCCCAGCGCAGGATTATTATTTTCTGGAATTGCTTTGCGGTGTTTCGTTTGAATTATTTTCAGAAAAATGTGCTGTGGAAGATTTAAAGTCTATTTTATTGCAAGTACTTTGTGCGATAAACCAAGCGCAAATAAAAGTGGGTTTCATCCACGGAGATCTAACCCACCATCGTTTAATTATTATCCCGCTTGCTAATCCCATGACAATTTCGTATCAAGTGAGCAGTACCTGGAACATTGTTCACGCTACGAGATTCTTATGTGTTATTAAGGATTTCCAAAAGTCCCGCTCTATCGCGTACGATTCTGAACGAGACATGTGTGTAAATATTGGGAATTTGTCTACACCTGCCGATAAATGGCTGGACATCCGAACGCTATACGAAAGTCTTCCAACAGACAATACGAATCATAAACCTTTTTTTTCATTGCTCGGTCAAAGGATGACACCAACAGAATGTATCGCGCAACTTATGTTAATGGGTGTTGAAAATACGTGGTGGGATACCCAAATGTATTCATCGATGCAAGAAGGAAATACGCTTTATACTTTGTATCGCTTTAACGGGTTTGATCATAAAATAGCTCTCGAAGAAACTCTTAGTTACATCGTAAAACATGGTATATTTGACTCCCACGTTGATTTCTTTGATAAAATCGGCAAGGAATTATTGCGACATAGAAATAAATGGCTCCACGACCAATTGATGGTATCTCATTTGCGGAAAAAGTGGTCTTATTTTTCACGTCGTGAATCTGAAAAGGTTACACATAAAATTTTCCCATCTTTTTCCTACCCAGGTAAAATTTATACCGAGCCCATCAACGACTGGTTGCGAGAAAAGAGACCTCCAAAAATTCAGGGGGATTGGATCACCATTCTCGATTTAATATACTTTTCATTTAGAATGGAAATAATACCAGCCGACGTTAAACAGTTATCATTATTCCACTGCGAGGGGTATGATCTGCTCAGAAATATTGCGGCAATCAATGAACGACAAGAGTAAATCCAATCAACTGAAGTATCGCATCTGCAACATCGTCTTTTTTCCTGAGTTTAGCGTGTTTGAGATTAGGGAAAAATTTGTTTGCTGTTTCAACAGCCCATTTTTTTCTTTTTGGGTAAGAACCACCTGGGAAACCCAACACGTTTAATTTTTGTCTGGGGGAGATTATCACTAATTTAATTGAGGGATAATTACAATGAACCCACGTCCACAAGTGTTGCATGAGTCTGATTGCTTTGATGTTTTTGGAATATTGTTGTTCAATGAGACAAACTGTCACGGATTGCCAATCGATGAGTTGTAGCCAAAAGCTCACAGCATTCAACGTTTGGATAAATGTAATTCGTTTAAAATTTACCAGTCCAAAATATTTAACGTTTGTCTTGTCACCGATAGCATAGGCAAAATATCTAACACCAATATCAAAAGAAATGATCATTTTAAGGAAAGTGTTAATACGGTTTATTTGACAAGGAAAAAAAAAATCTATGAATAATATTCTTCATTCTTAAAGAATAAAATAATACCCACATAAAGGCATATTATAATTTGTCTTGAAAGAAAAGAATATTTTCTTTCAAGAGGATCTTATAGTTTATCTTGAAAGAAAAGAATATTTTCGAGCAATAATTTTTTATAAATTATTTGGGGAAATAAATTATATATTTTCCTTCAATAGTATCTTATAAATTATTTGGGGAAATAATAATAATATTTTCTTTCAAGAGGATCTTATAAATTATTTGGGGAAATAAATAATAATATTTCCCTTCAACAGGATCTTATAATTTATCTTGAATGAAAATATCTATAATATACTTTCCCTTCAACAGGATCTTATAAATTATCTTGAAAGCAAAGAATATTTTCGAGCAATAATTTCTTATAAATTATTTGGGGAAATATATTTTCCTTCAACAGGATCTTATATTCTTGAAAGAAAATATTACTTAGATATTTTCCTTCAATAGTATCTTATAAATTATTTGGGAAAATAAATAAATAATATTTTCCTTCAATAGTATCTTATAAATTATCTTGAAGGAAAATATCTATAATATACTTTTCCTTCGACAGGATCTTATAATTTATCTTGAAAGAAAATATCTATAATATATTTTCTTTCAAGAGGATCTTATAATTTATTCCAAATAATTTATTGTACTAATATTTTTATAAATTATTTGGGGAAATATACTTTTCCTTCAACAGGATCTTATAAATTATCTTGAAAGCAAAGAATATTTTCAAGCAATAATTTCTTATAAATTATTTAGGGAAATATACTTTCCCTTCAACAGGATCTTATATTCTTGAAAGAAAATATTACTTAGATATTTTCCTTCAATAGTATCTATAAATTATCTTGAAAGAAAATATCTATAATATATTTCCTTCTTCAATGAAAAGTTTTTATAGTTTATCATAGAAAAAAAGATCATTTAACAGCAGTGCAGACAAATGATTAAAATTCCACTATTAAAGATTTTTGGTTTAAAAATGTCATCTATTCCCTTAAAACAGACTATTGTTCATGGAGATTGCTTTACTTTCCCCACTAGAAGTCCAAATGCATTTGGACCAGCCATGTGGTTCACGCTTCACAACGGTGCGGCAAATTATCCAAATACACCGTCTGGCGCACAAATGGAATCAATGAAAGGGTTTATTCGTGGTATTCCGCTTATGATTCCGTGTATTATGTGTAAAGTTCACTTTCAGCATATTATTAATTCCATTAATCTGGATGCTGTGGTAAAGTCAAGGGAAGCATTGTTCAACTTTTTTTTTCAAGCTCATAATACAGTAAATAAACGTCTTGGAAAATCAGTCATTTCACTCGACCAAGCAAAAAAATTATACGCCTATTATGGAGAAACCGGGAGCATTTTAATACAAGTCGTTAGAACTAAAAATTAACAAAAGGAGTCTACTTCTTGGATAAATATATCCTTATGTTCATTAGCAAATCCAACAAACTGATTTGCTGCAGACATGATGGAGTGTCTGTTCAGCCCAGAAAACAATATTTTCCCATTGTTGAAAACAGCTATATTCACAATCGAAGGACTAGTTTCAAGGGAGGACATTGCAAATATCCTCCCTTTTAAAATAAAATATTTGGTTTGGATGTAGGAGTCTAATGATAAACGAAGACGCACCGCTGTATAAGCCCCTATCGGAGGTGAGGCTTCTCCACCTGAAAGTTTCCATAGATGATACAACTTTAATTTATCCACATGAAGTGATAATTCTGAATAAATATTTTCCATGGCGGGTGAAATGGTGTACACGCAGCCAATAATCGTCTGTAACTTATTGCAAATTATAATAGGGTGTTGTTTTGTCTTACAACCAGTTATTTGCAATGTCCCGTTTTTAAATATTTTACATATAATGACTTTGTCGAGTTGAAATCTGAGCGAGATGCAATTAAGAAATTCTTTTTTGTTGGACGGTACCGATGGTTGATTTATTAAAATCGGTAAGATATTTATCAGAACAGGATCGATGTATCTGTCGGGCTTTGCAATAAATGTCAATGTACTGGCACATGTATTTAACAGCGAGCTGAGAAAATGGTTTAATTTTCCGGGGATTCCCCTTTCGAAATTGGCTATAGTATTCATTTCTAATATTTTTACTATCGCATTTCCAAGATTTCATTCAACAATAATTATTGTTGAATGAAAAAGGAACTAATAATATTTTCTTTCAACAATATTTTCATTCAACAATATTTTCATTCAACAATAATTTCTTTGGTGGTGTATCTTAGTATTGAACCCACCGAGAGGAAACGATGCACATTTACAGTTGGCACTCAAACAAGAACCGCTCGCTGTACCGCTCGTAAAGCACGCTTTGCACTCTAGGCACTTGTTGCAACGTCCGCAACTTGAGCAATCTTTGCAGTTTATGCAATTTACGCAACTTATTCCTTCAATAAAAATTACTTATCATTTATTTTAATAGAAATGATATTACCATTCAACAAATATTTATTTTAATTTTCTTGAAAGAAAAGTATATTTTCTTTCAACAGGATCTTATAATTTATTTGAGGAAATAAATTATAAGATATTTTCTTTCAGCAGTATCTTATAATTTATCTTGAAAAAAGTATATTTTCGAGCAATAATTTCTTATAATTTATCTTGAAAGAAAAGTATATTTTTCCTTCAACAGGATCTTATATTCTTGAAAGAAAAGTATATTTTCCTTCAACAGGATCTTATAATATATTTGGGAAAATATATTTATTTATTTTCCTTCAACAGTATCTTATATTCTTGAAAGAAAAGTATATTTTCCTTCAACAGGATCTTATAATTTATCTTGAAAAAGTATATTTTCGAGCAATAATTTCTTATAATTTATCTTGAAAGAAAAGTATATTTTCCTTCAACAGGATCTTATATTCTTGAAAGAAAAGTATATTTTCCTTCAACAGGATCTTATATTCTTGAAAGAAAAGTATATTTTCCTTCAACAGGATCTTATAATATATTTGGGGAAATAAATAATATTTTCCTTCAACAGGATCTTAAAATATTTCTCAAAAGTTTTATAAGTTTTATTGTTTCACTTGAAAAATGAGTTTTTTTGAAAGGTTATCCTTTTTCCAGATAAACATGCCGAGTGTTATTGTTATTGATGGAAATATTGGCGTTGGGAAAACAACTGTTTTAAACCGATTGAAAGCTCTCGGGTTTACTGTTTTTGATGAGCCTATTGAACTGTGGCAGCCTGCATTAGAACTCAGACAGCAAGATCCGGCTAGATGGGCTTTATCTTTTCAGGTGTATGTCTTAGCTCACTTTATCAGTCTTGAAAAGAAGCTCAAAGAAATAACCGATCCATTTATTTTCGTTGAAAGAAGCGCGCTTTCAAGCTGGGCATTCACATGCCTAGCTTATGAGAAGAAGGAACTAACAGATTTGGAATTCCGTATTTTAGAGCGACTCTTTTTGTGTCATACATTTACTACCGATAAATTATTTTTACTAAAGGCGCCTCTCGATGTCTGTTTGGCGAGGATTAAGGACAGAGGTAGAGGCTTTGAGGAGCCTCTACGTCTCCAAGATCTAAAAGACCTTGAAAGAAACTATGACACTGTTTTCCAAACTAAAGAAAAATATATCATAGACAGTTCTAAATCTGTGAATGAAATTGTTTCAGAAATCCTCTCTACATTAGTAACTGAAACGAGAATTAAAGATGTTTAAAAATTAAATGATTTGAAAGAGTTATATTTGTAGGCTATATTTTCAGGTGATTTCTTATAATTTTAATTTATTTATAATTTTAATTTATTTTAAAAGAAAATATAATTATATTTTCTTTCAATGAGAATTTCTTATTATTCTACATATTTAAATATTTCCAAATAAATTATAAGATACAGCTGAAGGAAAATATTATTATATTTTCTTTCAATGAAAATTTGTAAGAACTTACTGTTGATCATTATTTTTGTTTGGTCCTTTCTTCCACAAATTCATTAATAAAATCCTGTTGAAAGGAAAATACCCACATTTCTAAATATACAATTTCTAAATACCCACATTTCTAAATATACCGTTTCTAAATATACAAATTACATTGTACCAAAATTAGCATCTTACACCTGAAATTAGAATTGAGGATCTTTAAAAATACGTCATGGAAATGTCTTTTAAACCTAAAATTCACGTGGTTTCGAAACATGGTTGTAAATATTGCAAATTAGCCAAACAATTATTAACAAACAAGGGGTGCGATTGGGAAGAATCCACAGTGCCTATTTTACCTGATAAATCTTTTCCCCAGATCTTTGTGGAAGGGATATACATCGGCGGATATTCTGAGTTGTGTCATCTTCCTGAGTTGTGGGAACTTTCATTATTTCAACCTAATATCGCGTATAAACCATTTAAGTTTCCGGCAGCAATGACTATCGCTAAACTTCACGAGAATCTCCATTGGGTTGAGGATGAAATTAGTCTCACGGACGATATCATGTGGCTGGGAGTCTGGTGAATTATCCTCTGATGAACGCGACTATACAATTAATATACTGCGATTATTTACACAAAGCGATGTTTCTGTTGGAAATATCTACTATAATACATTTATTCCATTATTTCAAAACAATGAAATGAGATGTATGATGGGCAGCTTTGCTGCCCGAGAGGGCATCCACCAGCGAGCATATGCCCTGCTCACTGATACCTTGGGAATCCCCGACTCCATTTATAAGACCTTTCTGGATTTTACCGAACTGTCAACCAAGATGGATTTTATGATGCGGATGGGGGTAGACACGCTCGAAGATATCGCGCTTTCTCTTGTTAAAGCTGTTTTCAACGAGGGTGTGAGTTTGTTTGCTTCTTTTTTGATGCTGCTAAATTTTCAACGATTTGGGAAAATGACCGGCATGGGAAAAGTTGTCGAATGGAGCATTCGAGATGAATCTGTCCATGTTTACGGAATGACCTATATATTTAAAACGCTTTTGAATTTTTACCCATTTTTAAAGCGACCTGAACTATCTGAAAAAATATTTAAATTGGCAGGGGATGTTCTCGAATTGGAATATGCCTTTGTCGATCTAGTTTTCAATGTCTCGGAAAATTTTCCCGAAGGCGAGCTTAAAGTTCCGCAGCTGTCTGCCAGCAATGTGAAGAACTTTATAAAATTTATTCTCAATAAAAGACTCTTTGATCTTGGTTTTTACAACCCTGTTCACGATGTTCCAAATCCGGTGCCGTGGATTGCATGGATTATCAATGGTTCTGATCATACAAATTTCTTTGAAAATCGAGTCACAGAGTACTCTGTGAATGGTTTAACGGGCTCTTGGGACAAGGCGTATTCTACTTTTACCCATAATCTTATAAAATGAGACTAAAACTTTTTTTAATATTTTTGACGATAACTCTGCTTATCGTCATTTTCTCGTTAAAAATTTACTATTCGAGATCTGCGAATGCAGGGGATCCATCGCCCGAACCCTATATTGTCCCTGCTCCTCCACCCCCGGCACCACCAAAGAATCCGGGGTCTTCGGAGTCTGCAGGGGATCCAGCACCGGTGGTAGCAAAGCGTAAAAAACCCACTTCAGGGAAAATACTGAACCTTGTTAAACGTGGCATTCTCAGTGTTTTACAACCAAAGGGAATATTTATTCCCTTTGGAGAAAATAATTCTAAAGCAGTAAAGTGTAATATACATAAAGATTTACATAATTTTTGTCAATGTTTTACAAGTTAAAATAATCTCCTTAATATATTATTTTCAAGAATATAAGATCCCGTTGAAGAAAAATATATTATTTATTTCCCCAAACAAATTATAAGGTATTGTTGAAGGAAAATATTTCTTTTTAATTCCAAATAAATTATAAGAAACTATTGTTCGAAAATATTTTATAGATATTTTCTTTCAAGATAATTTATAAGATACTATTGAAAGAAAATATTATTATATTATTTTCTTCTCGATATAATTTATAAAATACAATTGAAGGAAAATATATTATTTATTTATTTCCCCAAATAAATTATAAGATACTATTGAAGGAAAATATATTGTAGATATTTTCTTTCAAGATAAATTATAAGAAAGTATTGCTCGAAAATATATTATAGATATTTTCTTTCAAAATAAATTATAAGATACTGCTGAAGGAAAAAATATTATTTATTTATTTCCTCAAAGATAATGTATAAAGTATTGTTGAAGGAAAATATACTTTTCTTTCAAGATAAATTATAAGAAAGTATTGCTCGAAAATATTATTATAGATATTTTCTTTCAAAATAATTTATAAGATCCTGTTGAAGGAAAATATTATTATATTATTTTCTTCTCGAGATAATTTATAAGATACTGCTGAAGGAAAATATATTTTTTATTTATTTCCCCAAACAAATTATAAGATCCTGTTGAAGGAAAATATATTATTTATTTCCCCAAACAAATTTTAAGGTATTGTTGAAAGAAAATATACTTTTCTTTCAAGATAAATTATAAGGTATTGCTGAAGGAAAATATATTATAGATATTTTTCAAGATAATGTATAAGGTATTGTTGAAGGAAAATATACTTTTCTTTCAAGAATATAAGATCCTATTGAAGGAAAATATATTATTTATTTATTTCCCCAAATAAATTATAAGATACTATTGAAGGAAAATGTCTACAATATTATTTTCTTTCAAGATAAATTATAAGAAAGTATTGCTCGAAAATATTATTATAGATATTTTCTTTCAAAATAATTTATAAGATACTATTGAAGGAAAATATTTTATAGATATTTTCTTCTCGAGATAATTTATAAGATACTGCTGAAGGAAAATATATTTTTTATTTATTTCCCCAAACAAATTATAAGATCCTGTTGAAGGAAAATATATTATTTATTTCCCCAAACAAATTTTAAGGTATTGTTGAAAGAAAATATACTTTTCTTTCAAGATAAATTATAAGGTATTGCTGAAGGAAAATATATTATAGATATTTTTCAAGATAATGTATAAGGTATTGTTGAAGGAAAATATACTTTTCTTTCAAGAATATAAGATCCTATTGAAGGAAAATATATTATTTATTTATTTCCCCAAATAAATTATAAGATACTATTGAAGGAAAATGTCTACAATATTATTTTCTTTCAAGATAAATTATAAGAAAGTATTGCTCGAAAATATTATTATAGATATTTTCTTTCAAAATAATTTATAAGATACTATTGAAGGAAAATATTTTATAGATATTTTCTTCTCGAGATAATTTATAAGATACTGCTGAAAGAAACAATATTATTATATTATTTTCTTCTCGAGATAATTTATAAGATACTGCTGAAAGAAACAATATTATTATATTATTTTCTTCTCGAGATAATTTATAAGATACTGCTGAAAGAAAAAATATTATTTATTTATTTCCTCAAAGATAAATTATAAGAAACTGTTGAAGGAAAATATTTTATAGATATTTTCTTTCAAAATAAATTATAAGAAACTGTTGAAGGAAAATAAATTATAAGATACAATTGAAGGAAAAATAAATTATAAGAAACTGTTGAAGGAAAATAAATTATAAGATACAATTGAAGGAAAAATATTATTATATTATTTTCTTCTCGAGATAATTTATAAGATACTGCTGAAAGAAAATATATTATTTATTTATTTCCTCAAATAAATTATAAGATACTGCTGAAGGAAAATATTATTATAAGATACAATTGAAGGAAAAATATTTTATAGATATTTTCTTTCAAAATAATTTATAAGATACTATTGAAAGAAAATATACTTTTCTTTCAAAATAAATTATAAGGTACAGTTGAAGGAAAATATACTTTTAATTCCAAATAAATTATAAAATACTATTGAAGAATAAAGTATATTTATAAAATTTCTAATTTAATTCCGACAGCCTGAAGTTCCTGAAATAATAATTTAGTCGTGTAAGGGATATTTACCGGTTTAATATTTGTATTACCACATTTTTGGCAATATTCTGTCGAAATTTCCATCATTCCGAATTTACAATCGTTACAAATGCTCATAGAATATTTATCGCTTTTGTAGAACATGGCTTCGCGCAGAACCATACTGGTTCCATGAGAAATGTAACAATCTCTTTCCATTTCACCTGTTTTTAATCCTCCGTATCGTCTTCGACCTGCAACAGGTTGTCTGGTTAACAGTTCGATGGGTCCCGAAACCCTGGCGTAAATTTTATCAGTCACCAAATGTTTTAAACGCTGATACGGACACGGAGCCATAAATATCTTTACCGGAAACCTCTTCCCGGATGTCCCGCTAAACATAACCGAATCAAATCCAGAAACACCCATTTGTTTTAAGAATTCCGAGAGACGTTGCTCTATTTGTATTTCCTGAAACATGGATGCGTCTTGCGTGGATTGCTTCGGATACGTCTTGGGAGGCAACTGGGAACAATTAAACAAATCGCAGCACATTTGAAGAAGATAATTTATTGTCATTCTCGACGGGAAGGCATGAGGGTTGATTATTAAATCAGGAACAATACCATCCTTGTCAAAAGGCATATCTTCCTGGGGTACAATCATCCCACACGTCCCTTTTTGTGCCGTAAATGATGAGAATTTATCGCCAATTTCTGGAATCCGTCGTAATCGCATCCGAACGTGGACAATCATGTTTGACGTCGCCGCATCGTGAATAACGCAAACATTGTCAAGTATGCCCTGTTCATACGATTTTAACACTATAGACGTACATATACTCTCTGACGGGCTATGTATAACTTTCTTCCCCAGAATAACCGTTCCTTGTTTAAGAAAACTTCCTCCTGTCTTTTTCATGCTGATTATTCCAGAAGGATCCAAAAACCCATAATTAAATTCACGTCTTTTAATACCATCTTCAGGAATACAGATAATTTCGGTTTTAGTTCGTTTGGAAATTTCTAGCGTTATGGTCTTGTAGGTGGTTGAAGAAAAAAGTCCTCGTTCGATTGAACTTTTATTCAATAGTATGCTGTCTTCTTGATTAAATCCACCCATGGTACAGATAGCAACAATGGGCATTGCTCCTGACGGGAATTCGTGTGCCAACACCGGGTCAGACAAACATGTTTTTGTTAAATGTTTCTGTGGGTAGTCGAGGATATTCAACGTCGTGTCATATCTGTCTCTATATCGAATGGAAGGTAAACCCATGGCTTGTTTCCCCATACTCGCCTGATAGATGATTCTAGGACTCTGCGTGTGATTTGCAAACGGAACCAGTCCAGCCATGATGTCTGTCATGGTGGCGGCGATATAGATTTCAGCATAGTGGTGCAAGCCCGAAACGGCCGATTTTAAATCTAGTGCTACAACAGAAGAAGAAATTTCATCCGAGGATCTAAATACTATATAATTTGTTTCTATTGCGTTTTTCCA
>JBDLLF010000317.1:0-44396 GCA_039707465.1 Rhabdophis nuchalis | reverse complement strand
GTGCTGGCTCTTCGCCTTTGAAACGGAGATGAGCAGCGCCCCCTAGAGGTTCGGGAACGACTAGCACATATGTGCAAGGGGAACCTTTACCTTTTACCTTACTGCTTCACAGTGCTTTCCAGCCCTCTTTAAGCGGTGTACAGAGTCAGCATATTTACTCCCAATAATCCGGGTCCTCGTTTTACCCACACTTGGAAGGATGGAAGGCTGAGTCAACCTGGAGCCTGGTGAGATTCGAACTGCCAAATTGCAGGCAGCTGGCAAGCATAGCTTGAAGTACTGCACTCTCACCACTGCACCCCCAAATGCCAAATGAACATCTGGCTGACTGTGCAGTGAACCCTAATAATAACAGTTGCAGGACTTGAGCAGTCAAGGACCATCAATTCACCATGCGGAGGTCCCAAAGCCATTATGGGTGACACAACAAAATCATCACAACTTTCTTGCTTTTCATCCCATTCTGTTTTTCTCTGAATTTGCTGACTGGGGGGCGAGGCAGTTGCGTGTCAGACTTCACTAAGCGTCTTAGTGTGGCTCAGTGTGTATTTAATAAGGGTCATTAAATCTAGATCAAGAGCCTGGGTCTTAGCTTAAGTTTCCCCCTCTGGAAACTTAAGCACTGAGGAAAATAATACTTTTAATAAGGCCACCCTTTGCGTCGGGAGAATTAACTCTAAGCCGCATTCAGCATCCTAAGGTTTCAATGCAGAGAGATTTTGTCAGGGCAGGGCTGACGGTTGCTTGGAAACGGGAAGCAAAGAATTTGGTCCAGCATTTTTAGAGGAATCTGGTAGGTCAGCTCTTCCCTCATTGCTTTCCCAAACTCGGTTCTTCTCTTCTTTCCTTCTTGCAGAGGTGTTTGTTCAGATCTCTTGTTTCTTTCTTCATCGTCCCAACTGTATGTATGTATGTATGTGTATATATATATGTATGTGTGCGTATGTATATTGTTTATTGTTTAAACTTATATCCCGCACCTATCTCCTACAAAAGGACTCAGGGCGGCGCATATGTATATGTATATATATATATGTATGTATGTATGTATTACTAGGCTTCTGCCTTGGATGCATTGCAGCCCCGGGTTCGAATCCCAGTGGGGTGTGGCCAACTGATGAGAACTAATAAGCGCGAAATAGATCTATCTTGGTCTCTCAAATTTTAATTTATTGATCAGCTCATAAAACTAACACACATATCTAAAATATTATACAACGTAATTCTTGGCTGCTGTCTGGATGGTCTCTAGTGATGAGCCGATAGGCAGTAAGGGAAACAGTATGTCTCCTCCCTTAATTGGGACCTAATAATAACAGGTTGTTGTGAAACAATTACATATTTAGCACAGGAATAAGTTTAATTTGTTTTAAATTTGTATGTACTTTGTATATTTATTGCTTTTATTTTCCCTGTGCACCGCCCCGAGTCCCTGTGGGGAGAGGGAGCGGTCAATAAATTCAACATTATTATTATATTATTATTTTATATATATGTGTGTGTGTGTGTGTGTGTGTGTGTGTTAGTTTTTATGAGCTGATCAATAAATTAAATTAGAGAGAGACCAGGATAGATCTATTTCAAGCTTATTAGCTCTCATCAGCTGGCCATACCCCTTACTGGGATTCGAACCGGGGCTATGTTGCATGTAAGGCAAGAAGCCTAACACTTAAGCCAAGCCAGTTCCCCTTATTGCATCAGCTTAGACAGGGTATATTAGTATAGGTAATTGTTTCACAAGGGAAACAGTATGTCTCCTCCCTTAATTGGGGCCTAATAATAACAGGTTGTTGTGAAACAATTACATATATATATGTATGTATGTATGTATGTATGTATGTATGTATGTATGTATGTTAGTTTTATGAGCTGATCATAAAACTAACACACATATCTAAAATAAATTACACAATGTAATTCTTGGCTTGCTGTCTAGATGGTCTCTGGTGATGAGCCAAAAGGCAGGAAAGGAAACAGTATGTCTCCTCCCTTAATTGGGGCCTAATAACAGGTTGTTGTGAAACAATTACCTATATATATATGTATATATATATATAATCAGCTCAAAACCTAACACACACACACACAAAGCCTTGGTCTCTCTTATTTA
This sequence comes from Rhabdophis nuchalis, assembly GCA_039707465.1. Classification (NCBI taxonomy): domain Eukaryota; kingdom Metazoa; phylum Chordata; class Lepidosauria; order Squamata; family Natricidae; genus Rhabdophis; species Rhabdophis nuchalis. Next base: position 42,286 of record JBDLLF010000317.1, on the reverse strand, counting down.
TTTATTAGGACTTTATCCCTTCTTTATTATTTCATAAGTAACTCAAGGCAGTGAACCTATGAAATTGCCCTTCCTTCTCCTCTTTCTCCTCATCACAACAACCCTGTAAGGTGGGTGAGGTTGAGAGAGAGTGACAGGCCCCAAAGGTCACCGAGCCAGGTGTCATATCTCAGGCAGGACTAGAACTCACCATCTCCTGGTGATTGGTGCAAAATCACCCAGCCTGCTTTCATGCCTCAGGTGGGACTAGAACTCACCGTCTCCTGGTGATTGGCCCAAAGCAGGGGACAGCAACCTTAAACACTCAAAAGAGCCATTTGGACCTGTTTCCCACAGAAAAGTAAACACCGGGAGCCACAAAGGTCCTAACCGGAAGTCCCCGTCCCCCCATTCAATTCTGGAACTGACCGGAAGTGCGGTTCCTGCACCATAAAGTCTTTTCCTAGTGCGACATTCTTTTTCCTCTACCTGTCGTAACCAAAAGCCCTATCAATTGTAGAGCCAGCCAAAACCCCACCCCTTGCCATAGAGTCTTCACCTGGCGCGCTATGCTCCCCACCCCATGGAAGTATGTATATACAGATAGACACACAGACAGATAGACAGACAGACAGACAGACAGACAGATAGACAGACGGATAGACAGACAGACAGACAGATAGACAGACGGATAGACAGCTAGACAGATATACACGTCCACATACACACACACACATAATAACATAACACAACATAAAAATAATATAATAGAAGAATAGATAGATATAGATAGATAGATTAACTGAATTTCAGCTTGACTGTCCATTATCTACAGCTAGTCCAGAATACGGCCGCGCGGGTAATTATGGGTACCTCCAGGTACTCCCACGTAACACCGCTCCTGCGCGAGCTGCACTGGCTACCTGTGGCCTTTCGGGTGCGCTTCAAGGTGTTGATTACCATCTTTAAAGCGCTCCATGGCACGGGACCTAGCTATTTGCGGGATCGCATCCTACCCCATACATCCCTTCGACCGATTCGCTCACACAGAGAGGGACTTCTCCAGGTGCCGTCCTCCTGGCAATGCCAACAGGTGGCTCCCAGGGGAAGGGCCTTCTCTGTGGCGGGCCCAACCCTCTGGAATGACCTTCCCCCCGAGCTTAGATCTACTACGGACCTCCGCTCCTTCCGTCAACAATTAAAGACCCATCTTTTCCAGCAGGCCGGCCTGGCCTAACCTAATCTACCGTACCAGCCTAGTTGTAATAAATGTTACCTAATCGGGTTTTTACGTTATAAATTTAAACGAGATATTTTAACGCAGGGTAAAACATTTAATTTAGTTTTATTATTTATAATTGTTATATATGTATATGCTCTTACATTCTTGTACACCGCCCCGAGTCTCTTCGGAGAGAGGGGGCGGTCAATAAATCCAAATAAATAAATAAATAAATAAATAAATCTAGTAGAGACGCTTATTCTCCGTCCATTGTGGGATTCTGCGAATGTTTTAAGGGAAGCTGGAAACAGTATGAAGAATAAAATATATTTTGATATAGAACTCCTCACGCCGCTTTTCGCGTTTTCCCCAATTCTCCAATTTCAGGCAGGAAGTCGGGCCAAGTGCATTTCTCCTTTGGACCGTGGATTTCGTCTTGCGGAAGAAAATATTATGACTGACATCGCTAAGCTGTAGCGTTTTCAGCGGCGTGGAAATGGCCTGAATGCATTTTCTGGATTCAACGTTCCCTTTTTCCCCCTCTTTTTTCTTTTGCTTCCGTTGAACTGGCTCATATCAAACTTCTCCTTTGCCGCCTCTGAAATGTGACAGCCTGTGGTGGCTCCGGATGGCAGAGCGATCTGCAATTTAGAAGGAGGAGAGGGACGGCACCCTACCTGGCAACCAGGATTAGATCCCTCCGGCCTTTTGCAAGCAGTAGAAAAATAAAATGCTCCAGATCAGACAATTTGCGATCGATCAAGAAGGCTGCTTATTTTTTTCTTTTAAATGCAAAAAGCATGTCAATGTCTTCTAATTGGTCTTCAAAAGACCAAATACAATACAATACAATAGCAGAGTTGGGAGGGACTTTGGAGGTCTTCTAGTCCAACCTCCTGCCTAGGCAGGAAACCCTATACCATTTCAGACAAATGTCTATCTAACATCTTCTTAAAGACTTCCACTGTTGGGGAATTCACAACTTCTGGAGGCAATTTCTGTTCAATACATTACAATACAATAGCAGAGTTAGAAGGGACCTTGTAGGTCTTCTAGTCCAACCCCCTGCGTGTTCCACTGATTAAATGTTCTCACTGTCAGGAAATTTCTCCTCAGTTCCAAGTTGCTTCTCTCCTTGATTAGTTTCCACCCATTGCTTCTTCTCCTGCCCTCAGGTGCTTTGGAGGAATAGCTTGACTCCCTCTTCTTTGGGGCAACCTGTGATATCAGAAGACTGCTATCCTGTCTCCCCTGGTCCTTCTTTTTATTAAACTAGACATACCCAGTTCCTGCAACCGTTCTTCATATGTTTGAGCCTCCAGTCCCCTAATCCTCTTTCTTGCTCTTCTCTGCACTCTTTCTAGAGTCTCCACATCTTTTCTACATCGTGGTGACCAAAACTGGAGGCAAATATTCCAAGTGTGACCTTCCCAAGGCCTTATAAAGTGGTATTAACCATTCGTGATCTTGATTCTCTCCCTCTGTTGATGCAGCCTAGAACTGTGTTGGCTTTTTTGGCAGCTGCTGCCCACGGCTGGCTCCTGTTTAAATCCTGGTCTTTTTCCAGTGTCTTATGTCTATGGAGATTCTCCGTCATGCGGGTCACGGTTGCCCCAAAGGTGCTTTTCTTCTAGAGGCAACTGGGCTTTCTTAATTTTTCTTGGAAGATGTTTCGCTTCTCATCCAAGAAGCTTCTTCAGCTCTGACTGGATGGTGGGGAATGGAAGGGATTTATATTTCTTGCAGACAGCTGATCATTTGCATCCTTTTAGAGAGTCGTTACAGGGACGCGGTGTGGCTCAGTGGCTGACTGAGCTAAGTTCGAATCCCTAGTGCCGTGTAACGGAGTGAGCTCCCATTAATTGTCCCAGCTTCCGCCAACCTAGAGTTTGAAAGCACGTTAAAAAAATGCTGTATGTATGTACCGTATTTTTCGGAGTATAAGACGCACCAAGGTTTTGAAGAGGCAAATTACAAAAAAAAAGTAGGTAGGTAGATAGAGGGAGAGGGGGGGGGGGAGAAAGAAAGAGAAATACAGTAAGTAGGTAGGTAGGTAGGGTAGGTAGAGTAGGTAGGTAGGTAGGTATGTAGATAAAGAAATAAAGAGAGAGAAATAGAGAGAGAGAGAGAAATACAGAAGGTAGGTAGGGAAAGCAAGTGTGTGTAGGTAGATAGGAAGGTAGGTAGGTAGAAGAATAGAGAGAGAAATACAGTAGGTAGTAGGAAGGGTGTATGTGTGTAGATAGGTAAAGGGAGAGAGAGAGAGAAATACAGTAGGTAGGTGGGGGAGTGTGTGTGTGTGTGTGTGTGTAGGTAGGTAGGTAGAAGGATAGTGAGATAAATAGAGAGATAAATACAATAGGTAGGTAGGTAGAGAGAGAGAGTGTGTGTAGATAGGTAAGTAGGTAAGGGGGGAGAGAGAGAGAGAAATACAGTAGGTAGGTAGGGAGAAAGACAGTGTGTGTGTAGGTAGGTAGGTAGGTAAAGAAGAGAGAGAGACAGAGAGAGAGAGACACACACACACAGAGAGAGAGAGAGAGAGAGAGAGAGAGAGAGACAGAGAGAGAGAGAGAGAGAAAGAGAGAGAGACAGAGAGAGAGAGACTCTGAAAAATAACTCTGGAGCGCCTCAAGCAATTTCAACCAAACTTGGTACACAGATGACCTACCCTCTGGAAACTAATATGGAGGGGGGGGGGTAAGATACCACGGGAGGCGGTGTGGGTGTTCCAGCATAACTCTGGAATACCTGGCCCATTAAGCAGAGCGAGTGTGGCATCCTAGAGCGGCAATTGTTTGTGGTGTTCCTTCCTTCCTTTCTTTCTTTCCTGCCTTTTCTCTCTTAATTAGTTAGATTAACAGGGTTGGAAGGGACTTTGAAGATCATCTATGCCAGGGGTTCCCAAACTTGGCCACTTGGCAGAGCTGGCTGGAGAATTCTGGGAGTTGAAGTCCACAAGTCTTCAAGTTGCCAAGTTTGGGAACCCCTGATCTATGCCAACCCTTTCTCTCCTTCCTTGTTTCTTTCCTAACCTTCGAACGGTCACTCAACAAACGGTTGTAAGTCAAGGACTGTCTATAGTGCCGTGAATGTTTCTGCGTACCGAAAGGGTATATTAACCTACATTCAGGAGGCGTCCGAGCTACCAAACTCCACGCCATCTCTAAGCACTTTCTTATATGTTCCAAATTCTTTGCCACCTGTTTTAGCCTCACAACCTGCATCTTATTATCTGGATTATTACGGCACTAAATCCAACCAGCTCCTTTTGCAGTTGTAAATTTTGAGCCCAAGGTCAGAACGGAAATAGAAACTCAACCTGCTGCCAGGCATTTTTTCAAGAAACGGAGAATCTATACGTAGTCCTCAGGGATCTTGTACTGTTCCAGCATTTTGCTATTTCCAGGTCGTGAGGTAGGCCTCACTTAGTGGCAGTTAGAGGCAGTCCTTGACTTATGACTGTAATTAAGCCTAGAATTACAGTCGTAAGCCGTGGCAGTCATTAAGTGAGTCACCACGTGACCGCACCCGGTTTTACTTTTTTTTTTACTGGTGGCTGTTAAGTGAACACACAACACTTGTTAAAAAAATAAATGCATAAAAAAATGAATACTAAATAGCAACATGCCTTTATATACTTATTCAGGTAGTCCTTGGCTTACGGTTCCAACTGAGCCCTAAATTGATGTTGCTCAGTGAGAAATGCGTTCAATGAATTTTGCTCCATTTTAGGGCCTTTTTTCCGCCACTGTTGTTAAGCGCATCACCAAAGTTTGTTAGGTTTAGTAAGGTCACAGGAAAGGGATTGTGTGTGTGTCCCCCCCGCCCCCTGCAGGGCACTACAACCGTTATAAATATGAATCAGTTAGTCCAGCCTCTGGATTTTGATCACGTGACCATGGGGAGGTTGCCACGGTCGTTAAGCGTGAAAATCAAAACCAGTGCGGAGTATTGATTTTAATCCAAAAAAATCTATAAATCAAAACAGGGCCAAACTAAAGCAGGGATTGGCAACTTGTAGCTCTGGAGCCGCAAGTGGCTCTTTCATCCCTCTGCTGCGGCTCCCTGTTGCCAGTTGGCTCCTCAGTTGATAGGGCTTTCAGTTAGGTGAGGCTCTGGAGCTGCATATGGCTCTTTCATCCCTCTGCTGCGGCTCCCTGTTGCCAGTTGGCTCCTCAATTGATAGGGCTTTCGGTTAGGTGCAGCTCTGGAGCTGCATGTGGCTCTTTCATCCCTCTGCTGCAGCTCCCTATTGCCAGTTTGGCTCCTCAGTTGATAGGGCTTTCAGTTAGGTTGCGGCTCTGAGCTGCATATGGCTCTTTCATCCCTCTGCTGCGGCTCCCTGTTGCCAGTTGGCTCCTCAATTGATAGGGCTTTCGGTTAGGTGCGGCTCTGGAGCTGCATGTGGCTCTTTCATCCCTCTGCTGCAGCTCCCCTATTGCCAGTTGGCTCCTCAGTTGATAGGGCTTTCAGTAAGGTGCGGCTCTGGAGCTGCATGTGGCTCTTTCATCCCTCTGCTGCAGCTCCCTATTGCCAGTTGGCTCCTCAGTTGATAGGGCTTTCGGTTAGGTGCGGCTCTGGAGCTGCATGTGGCTCTTTCATCCTTCTGCTGCAGCTCCCTATCACCAGTTGGCTCCTCAATTGATAGGGCTTTCGGTTAGGTGCGGCTCTGGAGCTGCATGTGGCTCTTTCATCCTTCTGCTGCAGCTCCCTATCGCCAGTTGGCTCCTCAATTGATAGGGCTTTCGGTTAGGTGCGGCTCTGGAGCTGCATGTGGCTCTTTCATCCCTCTGCTGCAGCTCCCTATTGCCAGTTGGCTCCTCAGTTGATAGGGCTTTCAGTTAGGTGCGGCTCTGGAGCTGCATGTGGCTCTTTCATCCCTCTGCTGCAGCTCCCTATTGCCAGTTGGCTCCTCAGTTGATAGGGCTTTCAGTTAGGTGCGGCTCTGGAGCTGCATGTGGCTCTTTCATCCCTCTGCTGCAGCTCCCTATCGCCAGTTGGCTCCTCAGTTGATAGGGCTTTCGGTTACGTGCGGCTCTGGAGCTGCATGTGGCTCTTTCATCCTTCTGCTGCAGCTCCCTATCACCAGTTGGCTCCTCAATTGATAGGGCTTTCGGTTAGGTGCGGCTCTGGAGCTGCATGTGGCTCTTTCATCCTTCTGCTGCAGCTCCCTATTGCCAGTTGGCTCCTCAGTTGATAGGGCTTTCAGTTAGGTGCGGCTCTGGAGCTGCATGTGGCTCTTTCATCCCTCTGCTGCAGCTCCCTATTGCCAGTTGGCTCCTCAGTTGATAGGGCTTTCAGTTAGGTGCGGCTCTGGAGCTGCATGTGGCTCTTTCATCCCTCTGCTGCAGCTCCCTATCGCCAGTTGGCTCCTCAGTTGATAGGGCTTTCAGTTAGGTGCGGCTCTGGAGCTGCATGTGGCTCTTTCATCCTTCTGCTGCAGCTCCCTATCACCAGTTGGGCTCCTCAGTTGATAGGGCTTTCGGTTAGGTGCGGCTCTGGAGTTGCATGTGGCTCTTTCATCCCTCTGCTGCAGCTCCCTATTGCCAGTTGGCTCCTCAGTTGATAGGGCTTTCAGTTAGGTGCGGCTCTGGAGCTGCATGTGGCTCTTTCATCCTTCTGCTGCAGCTCCCTATTGCCAGTTGGCTCCTCAGTTGATAGGGCTTTCGGTTAGGTGCGGCTCTGGAGCTGCATGTGGGCTCTTTCATCCTTCTGCTGCAGCTCCCTATTGCCAGTTGGCTCCTCAGTTGATAGGGCTTTCGGTTAGGTGCGGCTCTGGAGTTGCATGTGGCTCTTTCATCCCTCTGCTGCAGCTCCTTATTGCCAGTTGGCTCCTCAGTTGATAGGGCTTTCAGTTAGGTGAGGCTCTGGAGCTGCATGTGGCTCTTTCATCCCTCTGCTGCAGCTCCCTATCGCCAGTTGGCTCCTCAGTTGATAGGGCTTTCGGTTACGTGCGGCTCTGGAGCTGCATGTGGCTCTTTCATCCTTCTGCTGCAGCTCCCTATCACCAGTTGGCTCCTCAATTGATAGGGCTTTCGGTTAGGTGCGGCTCTGGAGCTGCATGTGGCTCTTTCATCCTTCTGCTGCAGCTCCCTATTGCCAGTTGGCTCCTCAGTTGATAGGGCTTTCAGTTAGGTGCGGCTCTGGAGCATGCATGTGGCTCTTTCATCCCTCTGCTGCAGCTCCCTATTGCCAGTTGGCTCCTCAGTTGGTAGGGCTTTCAGTTAGGTGCGGCTCTTGGGCTGCTGTGGCTCTTTCATCCCTCTGCTGCAGCTCCCTATCGCCAGTTGGCTCCTCAGTTGATAGGGCTTTCAGTTAGGTGCGGCTCTGGAGCTGCATGTGGCTCTTTCATCCTTCTGCATGCAGCTCCTATCAACAGTTGGCTCTCAGTTGATAGGCTTTTGGTTAGGTGCGGCTCTGGAGTTGCATGTGGCTCTTTCATCCCTCTGCTGCAGCCTCCCTATTGCCAGTTGGCTCCTCAGTTGATAGGGCTTTCAGTTAGGTGCGGCTCTGGAGCTGCATGTGCTCTTTCATCCTTCTGCTGCAGCTCCCTATTGCCAGTTGGCTCCTCAGTTGATAGGGCTTTCGGTTAGGTGCGGCTCTGGAGCTGCATGTGGGCTCTTTCATCCTTCTGCTGCAGCTCCCTATTGCCAGTGGCTCCTCAGTTGATAGGGCTTTCGGTTAGGGGCGGTCTGGAGTTGCATGTGGCTCTTTCATCCCTCTGCTGCAGCTCCTTATTGCCAGTTGGCTCCTCAGTTGATAGGCTTTCAGTTAGGTGAGGCTCTGGAGCTGCATATGGCTCTTCATCCCTCTGCTGCAGCTCCCTATCACCAGTTGGCTCCTCATTGATAGGGCTTTCAGTTAGGTGAGGCTCTGAGCTGCATATGGCTCTTTCATCCCTCTGCTGCGGCTCCCCTGTTGCCAGTTGGCTCCTCAGTTGATAGGGCTTTCGGTTAGGTGGGGCTTTGGAGCTGCATGTGGCTCTTTCATCCTTCTGCTGCAGCTCCCTATTGCCAGTTGGCTCCTCAGTTGATAGGGGCTTTCGGTTAAGGTGCGGCTCTGGAGCTGCATGTGGCTCTTTCATCCTTCTGCTGCAGCTCCTATTGCCAGTTGGCTCCTCAGTTGATAGGGCTTTCGGTTAGGTGCGGCTCTGGAGTTGCATGTGGCTCTTTCATCCCTCTGCTGCAGCTCCCTATTGCCAGTTGGCTCCTCAGTTGATAGGGCTTTCAGTTAGGTGCGGCTCTGGAGCTGCATGTGGGCTTTCATCCCTCTGCTGCGGCTCCCTATTGCCAGTTGCCCCTAGGTTGTTAGGGCTTTCGGTTAGGTGAGGCTCTGAGCTGCATGTGGCTCTTTCATCCCTCTGCTGCGGCTCCCTATCGCCAGTTGGCTCCTCAGTTGATGGGATTTGTTTGGACTTTTGTGGCTCTTTGGTTTTAGGGTTGCCGACCCTTGAACTACTGCGATGGTTGGGTTAGATGTTAGGATGTGAACCTCAATCTTTGTTCTTTTTTGATTCCGATGTTCCATAAAATAGATGCCTTATTGTTTTTATTTTTGTGGTCATGGAAAACATTTCCTCCTGCTCCCCTTCAGGAAATAAAAGGGAGAGGGAGTGGAGTGGGGGGGAATTAGTTGATGAGCTACTTTGATCTGAACTGCAGCGCTGGAGAGAGCAGGCAGGCAGGCAGCAAGGGAAATGTTCAGGAGAGGGCCAAAATGCATGGAGATCAAATTGCTTCTGCATTTTTCAAGTTCTGCCTTTGAAAGGCTCTGTGTGTGTCAATGCGCCGAGAGGCTTCTGTTTTTAGAACGCCCGTCTATCGGCCGAGCGATTAAAGAGCCTGTGTGGCAAAGAGAGAGAGGTTTTCAAATGGAAGATTTTTTTAATTACCCTTAGCCCAAGAAGCCAAGCAATTTCTCAGACTGAAGTCAGCAATCCCGTTCTTCCATCACATTTCTTTCTTTTCCTTCCTTCCTTCCTTCCTTCTTTCTTTTCTCCTTGCTGCCTTTTTCTCTTCTCCCTTTCTCTCCTTTTTTTCTTTCCATCAGTCTATTGCTTCCTCTTTTCTCCATCCTTCCCACCTCTCTCCTTCCTTCCTTTCCTTTCCTTTCCTTCCTTCCTTCCTTCCATCCATCCATCCATCCATCCATCATCCATCCATCATGTTCTAACTTCCCATGTCTCTCTTCTTCCTTCTTCATCTCAACTTCTTCCTTCCTTCTTCCTTCCGCCTGCCTGCCTGCTTTTTCGCTTCACCTCTCGCCTTCCATCCCCCTTCCCATCTCTCTCTCCTTTCTTCTTTCCAGATCTTTCCTCCCTCCCTTCCTCCTTCCTTTCTTCTCCTTCCTTCTTTCCATGTCTATCCCTCCTCTCTTTCTTCCATCCTTCTTCCCATATCTTTCCTTCCTTCTCCCACCTCTCCCTTCCTTCCTTCCTTCCTTCCATCATTCTTCCATCTTCCCATGTTCTCTTCTTCCTTCTTCTCAATTCTTTCCTTCCTTCTGCCTGCCTGCCTTTTTCTCTTCACTCTCTCCTTCCATCCTCCTTCCCATCTCTTTCTCCTTCCTTCTTTTTCTTCACTCTCTCCTTCCCATCTTTCCTCCCACCCTTCTTCTCTTTCTCTCTTTCCTTATTTCCATCTATCTATCCTTCCTCTTCCTTCCTTCCTTCTCCCCACCTCTCCCTTCCTCCTTCCTTCCATCATTTGTTCCTTCTCCCCATGTCTGTCTCTTCCTCCTCCTTTTCTTCTTCCCAATTCTTTCCTTCCTTCCTTCCTTCCTCCTGCCTGCCTGTGCTTCTTCTCTTTACTCCCTCTTTTTCCATCCTCCTTCCCATCTCTCCCTCCCTCCTTCTTCCCATCTTTCCTCCTCCTTCCCCATCTCCTTCCTACCTTCTTTCCTTCCTTCATTTGTTCTTCTTTCCATGTGTCTCTATTTCCTTCCTTTCTTCTTCCCATCTCTTTCCTTCTTTCTTCTTCCTGTCTGCCTGCCTTCTTCTCTTCGTACTCTCCTTCCACTCCTTCCAGTCTCTCTCCTTCCTTCCTCCCATATTTTTCTTCCTCCCTCCCTGTCGTTCCCTCCTTCCTTCTTTCCATCTGTCTATCCTTCCCTTCTTTCTTCCATCCTGCCCATATCTTTCCTTCATGCCTGCCTGACTTTCTTCTCTTTTTCTCCTCCTTCCATCCTCCCTCCCATCCTCCTTCCTTCCTTCTTCTCGTTGCTCTCTCCTTCCAACCTCCTTTCCACCTCTCTCTCTCTCTCCTTCCATCCTCCTTCCCATCTCTTCCTTCCTTCTTCCATCTCCTTCCTTTCTTTTTCTCTTTCTCTCTCCTTCCATCTTCCTTTCCACCTCTCTCTCTCTCCTCCTTCCATCTTCCCCTTCCATCTCTTTCCTTCCTTCTTCTCATTCTTCCTTCCTTCCTTTTCTTCTTGCTCTCTCCTTTCCAACCTCCTTTCCACCTCTCTCTCTCTCTCCTTCCATCCTCCTTCCCATCTCCTTCCTTCCTTCTTCCCATCTCTTTCCTTCCTTCCTGTCTGCCTGCCTTCTTCTCTTCGTACTCTCCTTCCATCTTCCTTCCACCTCTTTCTCTCTCTCCTTCCATCCTCCCTCCCATCTCCTTCCTTCCTTCTTCCATCCTCCCTCCCATCTCCTTCCTTCCTTTTTCTCTTTGCTCTCTCCTTCCAACCTCCTTTCCACCTCTCTCTTTCTCTCTCTCCTTCCATCCTCCTTCCCATCTCTTTCCTTCCTTCTTCTCATCTCCTTCCTTCCTTTTTCTCTTTGCTCTCTCCTTCCAACCTCCTTTCCACCTCTCTCTCTCTCTCCTTCCATCCTCCTTCCCATCTCCTTCCTTCCTTCTTCCCATCTCTTTCCTTCTTTCCTTCCTTCCTGTCTGCCTGCCTTCTTCTCTTCGTACTCTCCTTCCATCCTCCTTCCCAGCTCTCTCCTTCCTTCCTCCCATATTTTTTCTTCCTCCCTCCCTGTCGTTCCCTCCTTCCTTCTTTCCATCTGTCTATCCTTCCTCTCTTTCTTCCATCCTAACCATATCTTTCCTTCATGCCTGCCTGACTTTCTTCTCTTTTCTCTCTCCTTCCATCCTCCCTCCCATCTCCATTCCTTCTTCTCGTTGCTCTCTCCTTCCAACCTCCTTTCCACCTCTCTCTCTCTCTCCTTCCATCCTCCTTCCCATCTCTTTCCTTCCTTCTTCCCATCTCCTTCCTTCCTTTTTCTCTTTGCTCTCTCCTTCCAACCTCCTTTCCACCTCTCTCTCTCTCTCTCCTTCCATCCTCCTTCCCATCTCCTTCCTTCCTTCTTCCCATCTCTTTCCTTCCTTCCTGTCTGCCTGCCTTCTTCTCTTCGTACTCTCCTTCCATCTTCCTTTCCACCTCTTTCTCTCTCTCCTTCCATCCTCCCTCCCATCTCCTTCCTTCCTTTTTCTCTTTGCTCTCTCCTTCCAACTTCCTTTCCACCTCTCTCTCTCTCTCTCTCCTTCCATCCTCCTTCCCATCTCCTTCCTTCCTTCTTCCCATCTCTTTCCTTCCTTCCTGTCTGCCTGCCTTCTTCTCTTCGTACTCTCCTTCCATCTTCCTTTCCACCTCTTTCTCTCTCTCCTTCCATCCTCCCTCCCATCTCCTTCCTTCCTTTTTCTCTTTGCTCTCTCCTTCCAACCTCCTTTCCACCTCTCTCTTTCTCTCTCTCCTTCCATCCTCCTTCCCATCTCCTTCCTTCCTTCTTCCCATCTCTTTCCTTCCTTCCTGTCTGCCTGCCTTCTTCTCTTCGTACTCTCCTTCCATCTTCCTTTCCACCTCTTTCTCTCTCTCCTTCCATCCTCCCTCCCATCTCCTTCCTTCCTTTTTCTCTTTGCTCTCTCCTTCCAACCTCCTTTCCACCTCTCTCTTTCTCTCTCTCCTTCCATCCTCCCTCCCATCTCCTTCCTTCCTTTTTCTCTTTGCTCTCTCCTTCCATCTTCCTTTCCACTTCTCTCTCTCTCTCCTTCCTTCCTCCTTCCCTCCCTCCCTTGCTTCCTTCTGTCCCTTCCCTTCTTTGCACATAAGTGGGGATCTGAATCAAATGCTTTTCCCCACTGGGTTGCATTGATTTGTTCCTGGGTTTCTCCGTTCTGCTCATCCATCGTCTTCTCAACTTGACGCGCGAGCCTTCGCGAATATTTACAGCCGGCGAGATCAATGGCAGCAGATGACTTCTGCATACAATATTTCACGCCATGTCACCGGCCTGCCATCCCCTCGGAGGGAACGAGGCTGCCCTCCAAGATTCATTTGGCACAGCTTAAATGGCTGAGGGGGGGGGGCTCCGCTGGAGCGATTCCATCGTTCAGGTCCTGCCCACCTCAATCAGCGGATTCTCCGCAGTTGCAATCAGCAAATTCCAATCCAACGTCGAAGGGCCGAAGGGCCGAAGGTCGTCCAGAATAAAGCCCCACCAAATAGCCTAAAGGTGCTTTTGCAAGAGAATCTGCATAGACACGGAGGCCCCGGGTAACATTATAACCACACAGGATAAGTAAATAAATTACTTGGGGTGGGGTGGGGTGGAGCGGAATAGGAATAGGAATAGGATAGGATAGGATAGGATAAGGAGTAGAGTAGAGTAGGGTAGGGTAGGGTGGGGTGGGGTGGAGTGGAATAGGAATAGGATAGGATAGGATAGGATAGGATAGAGAGTAGAGTAGGGTAGGGTAGGGTAGGGTAGGGTGGGGTGGGGTGGAGTGGAATAGGAATAGGAATAGGAATAGGATAGGATAGGATAGGATAAGGAGTAGAGTAGAGTAGGGTAGGGTGGAGTGGGGTGGAGCGGAATAGGATAGGATAGGATAGGATAAGGAGTAGAGTAGAGTGGGGTGGGGTTGGAGTGGAATAGGAATAGGAATAGGATAGGATAGGATAGGGAGTAGAGTAGAGTAGGGTAGGGTGGAGTGGGGTGGAGCGGAATAGGATAGGATAGGATAGGATAGGATAAGGAGTAGAGTAGAGTAGAGTAGGGTGGGGTGGGGTGGAGTGGAATAGGAATAGGATAGGATAGGATAGGATAGGATAGGGAGTAGAGTAGAGTAGAGTAGGGTAGGGTGGAGTGGGGTGGAGCGGAATAGGATAGGATAGGATAAGGAGTAGAGTAGAGTAGGGTAGGGTGGGGTGGGGTGGAGTGGAATAGGAATAGGATAGGATAGGATAGGATAGGGAGTAGAGTAGAGTAGAGTAGGGTAGGGTGGAGTGGGGTGGAGCGGAATAGGATAGGATAGGATAGGATAGGATAAGGAGTAGAGTAGAGTAGGGTAGGGTGGGGTGGGGTGGAGTGGAATAGGAATAGGAATAGGATAGGATAGGATAGGATAAGGAGTAGAGTAGAGTAGAGTGGGGTGGGGTGGAGTGGAATAGGAATAGGAATAGGAATAGGATAGGATAGGATAGGGAGTAGAGTAGAGTAGGGTAGGGTGGAGTGGGGTGGAGCGGAATAGGATAGGATAGGATAGGATAGGATAGGGAGTAGAGTAGGTTAGGGTAGGGTGGGGTCGGGTGGAGTGGGATAGGATAGGATAGGATAGGATAGAATAAGGAGTAGAGTAGAGTAGAGTGGGGTGGGGTGGGGTGGGGTGGGGTGGAGTGGAATAGGAATAGGATAGGATAGGATAGGATAGGGAGTAGAGTAGGTTAGGGTAGGGTAGGGTGGGGTCGGGTGGAGTGGGGTGGAGCGGAATAGGATAGGATAGGATAGGATAGGATAAGGAGTAGAGTAGAGTAGGGTAGGGTGGGGTGGGGTGGAGTTGAATAGGAATAGGAATAGGAATAGGAAAGGATAGGATAGGATAGGATAAGGAGTAGAGTAGAGTAGAGTAGAGTAGAGTAGAGTAGGGTAGAGTAGGGTAAGGTGGAGGAGTGGGGTTTGAGTGGAATAGGAATGGGAATAGGAATAGGAATAGGACAGGACAGGAAGTAGAGAATAGAGTAGGGTAGGGTAGGGTAGGGTAGGGTAGAGTAGAGTAGAGTAGAGTAGGAATGGCATGGCATGGCATAGCATAGCATAGCATAGAATAGAATAGAATTCTTTATTGACCAAATGTGATTGGACACACAAGGAATTTGTCTTTGGTGCAGATGCTCTCAGTGCCCATAAAAAGACAAGATACATTCATCAAGAGATGAGTTTTTAAAAAATATTCCTCAAAATATTTCATCCTTCTAGGAGGGTGTGTGTGTGTGTGTGTGTGTGTGTGTGTGTGTGTGCTGACTTTCTACTATCACAAAATACTGCAATCTGTATAAAAATCCTTGCCCTCGTCAAGCTGCCCCAGAGCTACATGCTTGTGGGTGGTTGTCCTTCATTCCAAGCGGCCTCCGTTTTATCTCCAGCACCTTTTCTCCCAGCTTGGAGCTGGAGCTGGATTTTTCTTCCAACAGCAGCATTCAGAAGGTTTTTTTTTAAAAAAAAATAAACATTTTCTCTTTTCTCCTTGTTTTACTTCATGCCTACCTTTGGATCTGAGAAAAGAACCAAAGCAACATGTTGTTTTTATCCTCCTCCTCCTTCCTCTCCCCTTGAATTCACCTCCCTGCCTGTCCATTGTTATTCCAAAGCCTCCTCAGTACTCAATCTTCTCTCCCATAAAGAGATTAAACTTTTGGCTCTTCATCAAGACTGACCTTCACCCGAAGTGCAAATTATTTAAAATCCTCCCTCAAGGCTTGTTAGGTGTCTCTAAGGGCTAGCTGTGCCCCCATTACTATTAATAGTTCTCTCTCTCTCTCTCTCTCTCTCTCTCTCTCTCTCTCTCTCTCTCTCTCTCTCTCTCTCTCTCTCTCTCTCTCTCTCTCTCTCTCTCTCGGGCAGGGGTGGGTTTCTGCAGGTTCGCACCTACTCGCGAGAACCGGTTGGTGAAATTTAGAGAACCGGTGAGAGGGGGTTCCACCGGCGTACCTGGAAGTAAATCTGGCCCACTGCTGCCAGTGATCCAACGGGAAGGAAAGGAAAGGAAAAGAAGGAAGAAAGAAAGAAAGAAAGAAAGAAAGAAAGAAAGAAAGAAAGAAAGAAAGAAAGAGAATTTATCATCACAATTGAGTCCAAAATTTTGGTTGCTAAGCAAGAGCGTTGTTAAATGAGTTTCACCACATTTTAAAAGGTGGCCACTCCCACCTGTCACATGAGTGTCAAGGCACGCCCACAAAATAGGCCACACCTACAGAGTAGGTTCTAAAAAATTTGAAACCCACCACTGCTCTCGGGGGTCTACAATTTCACAATCAGAATAGACCTGGAAGGGACCTTGGAGGTCTTCTAGTCCAGCCCTATGGTCAAGCAGGAGACATTATCATTTCACAATGGCGACTCTCCAGTCTTTTCTTTAAAACCTCCAGTAATGAAGCACCCAAAACTCCTGGAGGCAACTTCTGTTCCACTGGTTCATTGTTCCAACTATCAGGAAATTCCTCCTTAGTTCTAGGTTGCTTCTCTCGATTAGTTTCCACCCATTGCTTCTTGTCCTGCCCTCAGGTGCTTTGGGTACACAGGAGGAGGAGGAGGAGGAGGAAGAGGAGGAGGAGGAGGAGGAACAGAAATATTTGGTTAAAGAAAGACTAAAAAGTGTATAGATTTGATTTTAATAGGACAAACTCTTTTGAGATTCTGTCTTGGGAATGAGCAGAACCATCTGGCGTGTTTTAATAACTTCAAATAAACAGCCTACTTTTTAAAGCCACTGCAAAATCAAGGGAGATTTAACTGAATTTGAAAACTTTATAATGCAACGCGCACAACATACGCTGAGTCCTTTTAAAAAAATAAATTGTTGGTGGGATGTGTGACTCAGCAACTGAACCAGGTTCAAATGGATGCAGAAAGTCAATGCAATTGTTATTGTGCAAAAATGGAAATTCCAATGGAGGAAGCCTATTGGATTCACCCCAAATGTTAAACTTGGAACAAGCTGCTTTACAATTGTAATTAGAGGGGAAAACATTTTTAGTCTGCTGTAACATACTGTGGATTGCTAAGTGGACAGTTTATATCCTAAAGCTTGTTGGAAATGCGATGATCTGATATACTAGGTGGAATCCTCAAGACAAAATACAGTGGTACCTCGGTTCACGAACTTAATTGGTGAAATGACTCTGGTCGCGAACCGAATTGGTCGTGCTCCGAGGCACAATTTCCCATAGGGTTCAATGTAAATCTGGTTAATCCGTTCTGACCTTGTTTTTTGGTCGTGATTCTTGAACTGACTCTGTTCGCAAAGTCAGTTTCCCATAGGGTTCAATGTAAAGCAGCTGAGGGGCGATGGAGCAAGCCAGCATGACTTTCGCCCGTCTCTTTCTGGGCTCTGCGAGTGAAGGGGACGGGTGTGTGTGTGGAAGCGAAGGCAGGGGGGGAGGAGCTGCCTTCCCGGCCGGGCTCCGCAGCTGAGGGGCGATGGAACAAACCGCGCGCGGCTGCCAGCATGACTTTCGCCCGTCTCTTTCTGGGCTCGGCGCTTCTGCTTCTCGGGACGCTTCCCGAAGCCAGCAGCCCCGCGGCCAGCCACTCCGCTTCTCCGTCTTATTCGTCGGTCGCCTCTCGGGGTCCAGACCCGCCGCCGCCGCCGCCGCCGCGCTCCCCGCCGTTCCACCCTCACCAGCCCGGCGGCGGTTTTTCTTTCTCCTTCTCTCTCTGTCTCTCTCTCTGTCTCTCTCTCTCTGTCTCTCTCTCTCTCTGTGTCCCTCTCTGTCTCTCTCTCTCTGTCTCTCTCTCTCTCTCTCTCTGTCTCTCTCTGTCTCTCTCTCTCTCTGTCTCTCTCTCTCTCTCTCTCTCTCCTTCCTGCCCAGGTCAACCCTTTTTATCCAGCAATCAGCTTGGGAAGAGATTGCTTAGCAGACACGAAGGCTGCCGTGCTTTCTGCAAGAGGGACTGACGCATTGATGATGCTCTAGATTAAGGAGCACCTTGGCTGGCGAGTGCCTGAGCCTTTGGCAGCACCAAGCCCATTTCTGCTACGTGCAGAAATTTAGGTGAGGAGTTTAAAAAAAACAACACATCGATGGCCAGACAGCCTTAAAGGATTATGCAAAGCTGAGAGGCCGTTGAAGCCGTGAAATCTGCCACGTTGAAAAACTGGGGCTCCATCACTTTTTAAATAAACAACCCCACCACCACCAAAGACTTCTGATCTCCCCCCCCCCCCATCTGCAAAATAAGAGGAGATGGCCCAGTTATTTGTTCCTAGGTGCAAGACGAATCCTGCAATTTACTCTTCTTTCGTTTCTCCTGTTTTGGAGGTGATGACTTGATGTTCTGCCTGACCCATATTTACAGCAGCAAAGAGAGAAAGGAAAGGGAGGAGGGGGCAGGGGGGCAGGGGGAGGAAGAGGAATATATTTCCTTTCTCTTAACTGTCTATACCAGTGATGGCAAACCTGTTTTGGCTGCCGTGCCAAAAACAGGTGAAGCACAGGAGGGTCGTGCGGCAGTGTGCCACACCCATAAAGCTATGTGTGCGATCAGTAACACACACACACACACACACACACACACACACGCTGTCAAGTACCCTCACGATGCCTGCTTCATAATAAACGACCCGATATTATGATTACAAAAAGCAGTGGTTTATTAACAGCTTCGTTAGGCATTCCTCATGAGGCATTTCTTATTTGCAGCCATCTTTTTTGCTTTCTTTATCTGCTTCTGAACTTTGCCCGCATTGCTGTCCTCCCTTCAGCTTTTCGTCATAAATCACATTAACCAATGAGAGATGGTAGTTTAGAAATGCGCATCCACAGGCCAGTTTGAGATTCCTTTCCGACCACAGGTATGTTTGGAATGCTCCTCTCTCTATGGCAGTTTGATAGTAGCCATAGAGATGCCTTACAAACTGGCACACGCTTTTACCGTGTTTTTTTCACCAGAGGCTTGAGGAGGGCAAAAACAGCCTCCCTCGCTCCCCCTGACGCCCTCCGGAGCTTCCCTGTAACCTCCTGAGGGCAAAAAACGGACCTATGGGGAACCCGGAAGTTCAGGAATGGTGACTTCCAGTTTGTCTGTAGGGCCGATTTTCGACCTCCAAAGCCTTCAGGGGTCCTTCAGGAGGCTTCTCTGAAGGCTCCGAAGGGTGCAAAACGGCCCTATGGCCAAATGGGAAGTGACTTCTGGTTCGTCTGTAGCGCTGTTTTATGCCCTCTGGACCCACCAGGGAAGCCCCCCGAAGGCTCTGGAGGGCAAAAAACAGTCCTACGGAAAACTGGGGTGGTTTTTCACACTTTGGAGGCTTCCGGGAAGCCTCTGGAGGGCAAAAAACGGCGTCAAAAGAAGGCCGAAGTCAGCATGCACGCTGGCCAACTGACAGGGCAGCGCCTCGCGTGCCCTAACAAATGGCTCCATGTGCCACGCGTGCTAGAGGTTCACCAACACAACCCTATACATTCCAGACAAATGGCTGTCCAATAGCTTTTTAAAAGCCTCCAGTGATCGACCAACCACAACTTCTGGAGGCAAGCTGTTCCACTGATTGACTGCTGATTACCGGTTAATTGTTAATTACTGGTTAATTATTAATAGCACGACACTCATTCTCATGAAACTAAAGGGAGGGAAGTGTATTTAGGGCCTTGCCTGCCCTGACAAATGGCTCCATGTTCCACCTGTGGCACATGTGCCATAGGTTCATGTTGTGGCCCAGCCGGCTCCGGATGAGCTGCTGATGGACTCTTCTAGCGAAGAGTCCTATGAGTCTGCCCTGGAAGATGAGGAAGACCTTGGGCAGGGTTCAGAGGCAGAGCAGGAAGCAGAGAGGCTGGTTGGCCACCAGGAGGTGCCTGAGGCCTGGAGTAGTGGGGAGGATCAGGGGCAGGTTGTCCCTGATGTTAGAGTACACAGAACTGAGAGACAAAGGCAGCAGTTACATCAGAGGCAGGCTCGCAGGAAATAATTGGGCACCAGATGGTTGTTGATTGGCCCCTCCCAAGAGAGCTTATAGGGAAGGCTTTGGGAGGGGCCATTTGCAGGAAACAACAGCTCCAAATCATAGGTTTAGGTTTAGGTTTTATTAGTGTTTTATACCGTCCTATTCCCGAAGGACTCAGGGGGTGTACAGCCAAGGTAAAACAGACATATAAAAGTTAAAAAAGTTTTTTTTAAACATATTAAACAAGTAGGCCTCAAAATTAAAAAACCAAACAAACCCAGATTAAAATTAATAAAAAATCATAATTTAAAATTCATTTTTATGCCAGCCCGGCTTGTTGGGGGAAAAAAGGTTTTGAGAGCACGGCAGGAGGTGTGTAAGTCAGAGATAGTTCTTAATTCCGGGGGCAATTTGTTCCAGAGGGCAGGTGCTCCCACGGAGAAGGCTCTCCCCCTGGGTGTCGCCAGTCGACATTGTTTAGCTGAGTCAAAGCCTTCGACTCGTGTCCGTTTGAAAACCTCTGTCTGAACGTGAGTTATATGGTCTCACAGCCGAGGAATTCCTAATCTCAGTAATTAAACAGTGGCAAGCAGCCAAGCCGGTGCTTTGTACTCTTCGTAGGCCTGGAGGGGTCAGAACAGGTTCGCCATCACCGGTCTATACAGTTGATGATTCAACTCTCTAAAGAAGAAGAACATCGTAATCATAGGCCTGGAACATAAGAACACAAGAACAGCCTTGCTGGAAGAGGCCACAGCCCATCCAGTCCAGCATTCTGTCTCCCACAGTGGCTCCCCATTTGCTTCAGGGTCTTCCCAAGCAGATGTCTTCACCTGCTTATGATTCCCTGCAAATGGCATTGAGAGACATCCTGCCTATCTCTCCAACCCGGAGGGTGTCCTTAGGCATCCATCATGAGAGCCATGGATACCCTTGTTCTCCATGAACTCCTCTCATCCTTACTTAAAGGTGTCGAGGCTGACAGCTGTCACCACTTCTTCTGGCAGGGAGTTCCATAGACCAGGGATCCTCTGGGTGAAAAAGTACCTCCTCTTATTTGTTTGAGGTCTAGCTATCAAAAGTTTCATGGAGTTGCCCCCTAGTTCTAGTGTTGTGCGATAGGGAAAACAGTTTTCCCTTTTCTACTTTGTCCACACCGTGCATGATTTTATAGACTTCAATCAGGTCACCTCTCAGGCGCCGTCGTTCTAGAGTGAAGAGGCCCAGCCATTGCAGCCTCAGATGGTAAGGAAGGTGTCCCAGCCCCCTAATCATTCTGGTTGCCCTCCTCTGCACCTTTTCCATTTCCATAATATCCTTTGGAAGGTATGGGGACCAGAACTGTTCCTTCCTCCTTTATTCTGCTTCAGGGTCTTCCCAAGCAGATGCCTTCACCTGCTTATGATTCCCTGCAAATGGCATTGAGAGATATCCTGCCTATCTCTCCATCCCGGAGGGTGTCCTTAGGCATCCATCATGATAGCCATGGATATCCTTGTTCTCCATGAACTCCTCTCATCCTTTCTTAAATGTGTCGAGGCTGACAGCTGTCACCACTTCTTCTGGCAGGGAGTTCCATAGACCAGGGATCCTCTGGGTGAAAAAGTCCTTCCTCTTATTTGTTTGAGGTCTAGCTATCAAAGGTTTCATGGAGTGCCCCCTAGTTCTAGGGTTGTGCGATAGGGAAGGGACCTTGAAGGTCTTCTAGTCCAACCCCTGGTTCAAAGCAGGAGGTCTTACACCAATCGGGTCAAATGGCTGCCCAGGCTCTTCTTGAATACTTCCAGTGATGGAGAACCCACAACTCCAGAAGCATGGATTCCTTGTTTTCACTGTCAGAACATTTCTTCTTAATTCTAGGTTGAATCTCTCTCTCTCTCTCTGTAATTCGCTTTGAATAGTTTCATCCTCTTATGTAAAATTGTCCTAGTGGAGCTTAACTGAGGTAGCAACAGAAGATACAGAGGTCTAAGGCAGGCCTAGGCCTCAAAGTATGGCTAAGCAAACTTTGGTCAAGTAATACAATACAATAGCAGAGTTGGAAGGGACCTTATAGGTCTTCTAGTCCAACCCCCTGCGTGGACAGGAACCTTATACCATTTCAGACAAATGGCTATCTAACATCTTCTTAAAGACTTCCAGGGTTGGGGCATTCACAACTTCTGGAGGCAAGCTGTTCCAGAGGTTAATTGTTCTCACTGTCAGGAAATTTCTCCTTAGTTCTAAGTTGCTTCTCTCCTTGATTAGTTTCCACCCATTGCTTCTTGTCCTGCCCCCAGGTGCCTTGGAGAATATTTTGACTCCCTCTTCTTTGTGCCACCCTCTGAGATATCGGAACACTGCTATCATGTCTCCCCTGGTCCTTCTCTTCATCAAACTAGACATACCCAGTTCCTGCAACCGTTCTTCATATGTTTTAGTCTCCAGTCCCCTAATCATCTTGGTTGCTCTTCTCTGCACTCTTTCCAGAGTCTCCATGTCTTTTCTACATCGTGGCGACCAAAACTGTATGCAGTATTCCAAGTGTGGCCTTACCAAGGCACTATACAGGTGCATTAACACTTCACGTGATCTAGATTCTATCCCTCTGTTTATGCAGCCTAGAACTGTGTTGGCTTTTTTGGCAGCTGCTGCACACTGCTGGCTCATATTTCAATGGTTGTCCACTAGGATTCCAAGATCCCTCTCACAGTTACTACTATTGAGCAAGGTACCACCTATACTGTACCTGTGCATTTTGTTTTTCTTGCCTAAATGTAGAACCTTACTTAACCAAATGTAGAACCTTACTTATCCAAAGTAGCTTTGGTTAAGGGGAGACTGCAATCTAAGCTCCTTGATATCTGCTGAGAATTGCAAAAGGGTCGTCATGACCCAAACAGATGTTTCCTGTTATCGTCTTGTTCACATGCTCTGTATTGCACTAGTTCCCCAATCTATCAACTTACTATCCACAAATTTGTACATAATGTGAACCACAACCTACAACATAACTGCATCTTGTGCGTGCTATTTTAATGGTGCAAATATGACCCCCGAAAGCAGTGACCGCCTGCGGGCGCGCGCTCATCTCTTCGTAATTAATTCCATAGCTCAGAAGCGTCCCGTCTTCCTAGCAAATTCCCGAGAGTTAGAACAATTAATGCATTCTGATTGGTTGTCAGACTCCCAAGGGCCCAGGCAGGAGTAACTGCGTAAGTTGTCTTGAGTCCCAGGTTTGGTTGACTCTTTTTGGGTGATGATCCTCTCCTTGATTACAATACAATACAATACAATAGCAGAGTTGGAAGGGACCTTGGAGGTCTTCTAGTCCAACCCCCTGCCTAGGCAGGAAACCCTATACCGTTTCAGACAAATGTCTATCCAACATCTTCTTGAAGACTTCCAGGGTTGGGGCATTCACAACTTCAGGAGGCAACTTCTGTTCCACCGATTAATTGTTCTAATTGTCAGGAAATTCCTCCTCAGTTCTAAGTTGCTTCTCTCCTGGATTAGTTTCCACCCATTGCTTCTTGTCCTGCCCCCAGGTGCCTTGGAGAATAGCTTGACTCCCTCTTCTTTGTGGCACCTACCTTTGTTGGCTCTTGGGTGAGGGCATTTGCTTATGAATAGACCTGACCATCTCTTTATCTCTTAAGTGCTGACATCCACTGTGGGCTATTGAGGAGGGTGGGGGCTATTTATAGTAAGTCTGCTTCCTGCCTAAAAAAACATGTTTCTCCATTTCTCATCCAGGGAAATATAATATTCTGCCTTTTTAATATTTCCTAGAATATTTCATTCTTCTAGGAAAGGGTTGGGTGCGAACTTCCTACTCATTCATTGCAGGTTTTTCTCATCTTACGTTGAAATACCACTTTATAATGCCTTGGTAAGGCCACACCTGGAATACTGCATTCAGTTTTGGTCACCATGATGTAGAAAAGATGTGGAGACTCTAGAAAGAGTGCAGAGAAGAGCAACCAAGAGGATTAGGGGACTGGAGACTAAAACATACGAAGAACGCTTGCAGGAACTGGGCATGTCTAGTTTAATGAAAAGAAGGACCAGGGGAGACATGATAGCAGCCTTCCGATATCTCAGGGGTTGCCCCAAAGAAGAGGGAGTCAAGCTATTCTCCAAGGCACCTGAGGGCAGAACAAGAAGCAATGGGTGGAAACTAATCAAGGAGAGAAGCAATGTAGAACTGAGGAGAAATTTCCTGACAGTTAGAACAATTAATCAGTGGAACAGCTTATCTCTGGAAGTTGTGAATGCCCCAACACTGGAAGTCTTCAAGAAGATGTTGGATAGCCATTTGTCTGAAATGGTATAGGGTTTCCTGCCTAGGCAGGAAGTTGGACTGGAAGACCTCCAAGGTCCTTTCCAACTCTGCTATTGTATTGTATTGTTAAAGAAGGAGAAGTGTAAGGAAGGAAGATAATGTGAGGGAGAGAAGGAAGGAAGGAGAAGTGGAAGGAAGGAAGATCTTGGGAGGGAGGGAGGGAGGGAGGGAGGGAGGGAAGGAAGGAAGGAAGGAAGGAAGGAAGGAAGGAAGGAAGGAAGGCCTCCAGAAGTTGTGAATGCCCCAACACTGCAAGTCTTCAAGAAGATGTTGGATAGCCATTGTATAGGATTTCCTGCCTAGACAGGGGGTTGGACTAGATGATCTCCAAGGTCCCTTCCAACTCTGCTATTGTATTGTATTGTATTGTATTGTAAATCTTTCAATGCAGATTTTTTCGACTTTCCTTCTTGGAGAATAGATCTCTGTTTCTTCTTACCCAGAGAGTGAAGCCTAAAACACAAATCCTTAAAGCCTGCAGTAAGATCACCCAGGATCCACCCCACTGGAGCTAAAATGTTGAAGGACGCACTTCAATAAAAACAGGGACCAAAAAGCAGAAAATTGATGTACAATCCACCATAATGCAGCAAACCAGCGATGCACGAGAACATAACCATCACTGAACTAGGTCAAGAGAGACTCACAACCCGTTCAAAAGCACCATTTGTCAAAGCACAACTCTGAAGTCCGCATCCCTCCAAATCTATAAGTGGTTTTTCCAGCCCATCCATCTGCATTGAAAGGCATTGTCTGTTCATAATAGCGACTGAAACTCTGTTGTGAGTCTTACCGGCAATCTTAATTGCACATCAATCTTTTATTCAAATGCACTCTTTTTTCAAAATCCACTCAACAAAGATCCAATTTTAATCATGTTGTGGGTGGGCAATTAAACAGCGGTATTTGTGCAGATCCTATGCAAATGTTCCAAGTCTACCATTTCATTCAGAATTCTTGTCCTGAGCTAAGCTTCACAAAAAAGCACCAAGCAGATTCCTGGTCCCGACAAAACCCCTTTTATTGAACGAATGTGAATACCTCGCATTCCCATCCAGCAAAGGCCTGGCAAACAGTCTTTCAAAGGCGTATTTATGACCACAGACCTCATCTATCTTGGAAAGCTGCCATGTCAATATTTTCCAAACGAGGTGCTGTGCGAGGAAAGGCTGGGCACAGAGTCTCTGGGATTCACGGACAGATCTTCACACTCCTGAAATGAGCGAACGAGTGAATGAATGAACGAACGAATGAATTATTTCCTGCAAATGCCCCCTCCCCTTTCGCTCCTCTTTAATTCCCTATGGGAGGGGGCCATTCACTGTCCACCAGTGCCTTTACTCCCAAGTTGACCCTGATTCCTGAGCTGTACTTTTCTTCTGGCAGCTCTGCGCATGCACACACTGGTAACAGGCTCCAGCTGTTCTTCTGCCTCACTGCTGCCTAGCTCCGAAGGCAGCTAAGAACTGTCAGAGGGCCCTGGCCCCCTCTCTTCCTCTGACACAGAGCCCTCCTCAGAGCCTTCCTCAGGCTCCAGGACTGGCCCAGATTCCTCCCCAACCTCCTCACTGTCCAATTCTACTGTCAGCTCTGTTGGCTGCTGGCGGGCCACAACAATACAATACAATACAATACAATACAATACAATACAATACAATACAATACAATACAATACAATACAATACAATACAATACAATAGCAGAGTTGGAAGATCATCTAGTCCAGGGGTCTGCAAAGTTGGCTCTTTTAAGACTGGTGGACTTCAACTCCCAGAGTTCCCCAGCCAGCATAGCTGGCTGGGGAACTCTGGGAGTTGAAGTCCACCAGTCTTAAAAGAGCCAACTTTGCAGACCCCTGATCTAGTCCAACCCCCTACCTAGGCAGGAAGCCCTATATCATTTCAGACAAATGGCTATCCAACATCTTCTTAAAGACTTCCAGTGTTGCGGCATTCACAACTTCTGGAGGCAAGGAGTTCCACTGATTAATTGTTGTAACTGTCAGGAAATTTCTCCTCAGTTCTAAGTTGCTTCTCTCCTTCCCACCAAAGCAACCGCTTCCCACAAGACCTTCAGTATCCTTTTCATTGCAATCTCCATCACTTGCTCTGCTAATTTTTGGAATTAATAGGCAACAGAGAGGGTCACCCACCCACCCATTCTCAAAATCAAAACCTCAAAAAAAAATCCACACTGTGTATCGGACACCAATACAAATGAACGGGTCCAGAAGTATTTCACGAGAAGAGTCCTCCACTCCTCTGCTCACAACAGAATCCCTTATGCCACCAGATTGGAAATGTTGGGCTTGGACAACCTAGAACTACGCCGACTAAGGTCTGATCTAAGTGCAGTACACAAAATTGTTTGCTACAACCTCCTACCTGTCAAGGACTACTTCAGCTTCAACCACAATAATACATGGGCAAACCATCGATACAAACTCAATGTAAACCGCTCCAAACTCGATTGCAGAAAATACGACTTCAGTAACAGAGGGGTCGTCGCCTGGAATGCTCTACCTGACTCTGTTGTTATCTCCTCAAATCCACCACAGCTTCAACCTCAAATTGTCTACTGTTGACCTCACCCCATTCCTAAGAGGTCCGTAAAGGGGGCCGTGCATAAGTGCACCAGTGTGCCCTCCGTCCCTGTCCTACTGTCCCCAATTATTTGTACTCATTTCCTGTGTTTATGTCCATGTTTATAGCTATACCTGTTATCTTGTACACATTCAATAATAATACAATAATACAGTAGCAGAGTTGGAAGGGACCTTGGAGGTCTTCTAGTCCAACCCCCTGCCTAGGCAGGAAGCCCTATACCGTTTCAGACAAATGGCTATCCAACATCTTCTTGAAGACTTGCAGTGTTGGGACATTCACAACTTCTGGAGGCAACTTGTGTTCCACTGATTAATTCTTCTAACTGTCAGGAAATTTCTCCTCAGTTCTAAGTTGCTTCTCTCCTTGATTAGTTTCCACCCATTGCTTCTTGTTCTGCCCTCAGGTGCTTTGGAGAATAGTTTGACTCCCTCTTCTTTGTGGCAACCCCTGAGATATTGGAAGGCTGCTATCATGTCTCCCCTGGTCCTTCTTTTCATTAAACTAGACATCCCCAGTTCCTGCAATTGTTCCTCGTATGTTTTAGCCTCCAGTCCCCTAATCATCTTTGTTGCTCTTCTCTGCACTCTTTCTAGAGTCTCCACGTCTTTTCTACATCGTGGCAACCAAAACTGGATGCAAATATTCCAAGTGTGGCCTTCCCAAGGCCTTCTAAAGTGGTATTAACCCTTCACCTGATCTGGATTCTCTCTCCCTCTGTTTTTTTTTTAAATAATCTTTATTAATATAAATATAAAAAAATTAAACATTTAACAAGTATAGGGTAGGGGTATTGGAGGGGACGTACAAGGGTAAAGAGGGGGGGATAGGGGAAGACGAACCGGGGATATATCTACTCCCCTAATTTAAGAAGTATATTTGTCCCAGTTTAACATCAGTTGTTATTTGTATTCATATTTGGATGCTTACATTTGAATCTATAACATTGTCTTAAATATAGTATTGTCTTATAACTCCTTATATCTATTTCGCTATTATTCTATCTAATTGGTTTCTTTGTTATCCGTCATTCTCTTATCTTACCATCTGTACCATTTCTCCCAGGATTGGGCATAGATTGAGGTTGACTTGTCCTTTAAGATATACGTTAATTTATCTGATTCCGCACAGCTGAAAATTTTGGATATAATTAGACTTTCAGTTGGTGGGTTGTTATTTTTCCACTGCTGTGCAATGGCCATTCTGGTCGCTGTTGTGATGTGTGTAAAGAGGTACCAGTCCTGATTTGGGATTTCTTGTGGCTTGATACCGAGCAGGTATAACTCAGGTTTAAGGGGGAAACTAGTGCCTGTTATTTCCATGAGCCAATTTTGTATTTTTTTCCAAAGTATTACGGACATTGGGCAGGTCCACCATTGGTGAAAAAATGTGCCCCTAGCTGTTTTGCATTTCCAACACCTGTCCGATGAGTTTGGGAACATGTGGGCAATTCTAGCTGGTGGTAAATACCATCTGTAAAGCATTTTATATAGATTCTCCTTAAAGGAGGATGAGAGGGTCATTTTCATGGACTTTTTCCAAATGGTTTGCCAATTTTCAAGGTTGATGTTCTTACCTATATTCCTTCCCCAGGCGATCATAGTGCCTTTGATTATTTCTTCGCCTATATACCTTTGCAGTAATAATTTATAAGCCTTAGAAATGAATTTGGTTGGTGAATCCCATAGAACCTTATCTATATCTTGGTTTGTTGAGTATATTCCGGGTTCGTATTTGTCCTTAGTAAATTTAGATACTGCCTGATTATATGGCCACCAGTCTATCTCTCCCTCTGTTGATGCAGCCTAGAACTGCGTTGGCTTTTTGGGAAGCTGCTGCCCATGGCTGGCTCCTATTTCAATGGTTGTCCACTAGGACTCCAAGATCCCTCTCACAGTTGCTACTATTGAGCAAGGCACCACCTGCACTGTACCTGTGCATTTGGTTTTTGTTGCCTAAATGTAGAACCTTCCTCTTTTCACAATTGCTTTACAATTTGTTTAGTTCGACAAACTAAAGAAAAGAAAAGAAAGAAATAAACAACAGATCATATATCCAGGCGTCGTTGGCAGTACCTGCTTTGTCCTTCTTTGTATGCATCCGGTTTGCAAGCCCAGTTGGGAATCACTTGCTGGTGAGCTCTCCAGATGCTAAAGAATTTATCTATATCTTGATTTATGGGGAAGGCAGAAAGCAAAGTACAAAACAGCAAAGCAGCATTCCTGTATGTCCTCAGAGATACTCCTTCATCCAGGTCATGGTTGTCCCAAAGGTGTTTTTTTTCAGGAGGCAACTGGACTTTCTGGTTTTTCTTTGAAGATATCTCGCTTCTCATCCAAGAAGCTTCTTCAGCTCTGGATGGATGGTGGGGAATGGAAGGATTTATATGACTTGCAGACAGCTGGTTATTTGCATCCTTTTTAGAGAGTTGTTGAGGACACTTGGAGGTTAATACAATGCAATGCAAAACAATACAATACAATAGCAGAGTTGGAAGGGAGCTTGGAGGTCATCTAGTAGTCCAACCCCCTGCTTAGGGAGGAAGCCCTATACCGTTTCAGACAAATGGCTATCCAACATCTTCTTAAAGACTTCCAGTGTTGGGGAATTCACAACTTCTGGAGGCAACTTCTGTTCCACTGATTCATTGTTCTCCCTGTCAGGAAATTTCTCCTCAGTTCTAAGTTGCTTCTCTCCTTGATTAGTTTCCACCCATTGCTTCTTGTCCTGCCTTCAGGTGCTTTGGAGAATAGTTTGACTCTCTCTTCTTTGGGGCAACCCCTGAGATATTGGAAGACTGCCATCATGTCTCCCCTGGTCCTTCTTTTCATTAAACTAGAACTACCCAGTTCCTGCAACCGTTCTTCATATGTTTTAGTCTCCTGTCCCCTTATCCTCTTTCTTGCTCTTCTCTGCACTTTATCTGGGTCCTCAGGGTCACCTGAGTGGTGCAAATGGGTGTGGAGCCTTCTTGGAACTGCTGAAAGGACCCTGTAGTAGACTGGAGAGAGACGATGTCATATCCCTCCCCCTCTGTTGAGGGAGGGTCATTTAGCATGGACCTATAGCCCTTTCCCCATCTCACCACTGGGCGCCTGGGAAGAAGCAAGGCTCAACCAAACTTGGACTCAAATCGCAGCCTACAGAGTTGCCGCCGCATGGCCCTATTGGGCGTCGGACAACCAATCAGAAGACAAGCTCAAGATCAAAGGCCAGAGAGGGTATAAAACCAGGGACTTTCAGCATCTCTGCCACTTTTTCTTCTTCACCCAACATCTGGAAGCATCTGGTCCCCCTTTTCTGTTCAGGAGCTCAAATCACGTGATCCTGCCCACCATTAAACCATCTTTCCCAGGAGCCTCTGTGTCTCCAGTGTCTTTTTCCCCACTTGGAACTGAACCCAGAAGGACATTTCCTCCAATACTTTTCTTTCTTTCTTTCTTTCTTTCTTTCTTTCTTTCTTTCTTTCTTTCTTTCTTTCTTTCTTTCTTTCTTTCTTTCTTTCTTTCTTTCTTTCCTCAAGCCACGTGGTCCTGGCCACCATTAAATCATCTTTCCAAGCAGCCTCCGTGTTTCCAGGGTCCTTTTCCCCCACTTGGAACTGAACCCAGGTGGGCATTTCTTCCAACACTGTCAAAGCACTATAAGTCTAAGTGCTATTGCTGAAGGGAGTCGGCCTTTGATTGACACATTCCAGCGGTCACTTCAATATTTTGTTTAACCAACCTCCGTCCCCCGCCCCCCTCTTCTCCGGTATTACACCATGGATGTCGGTTTTTTTTTAATGAAAAGGGCTTTGTGATGGTTGTTTTTTTCCATCAATGTTTGTTCCCTTGGAGGCCCGAGGCCCTTCCTGGACTTCTTATAACCTGATTATTTTTCTCGCAATAAATCTTGCTAAAGAGAACTGGGTGCTATTGGTGCACGGAAAGCAATCGCTTTCTGTTGGAAACAGCCGTCGGAGAGCCAGCCCTTTGGATTTCGAGAAACAGTTCCTTCACGCTTTGACAAATCATGCCAGAAGGGTCGAGCATGGCTTGTACTTTCACCTGAAGCCCTATAAATATTCTATGAGGCTCCAGAAATTCCGAAATCAATCATGCCCCAGTTTGCTCTCCTATTATTCTGAGGCATTGAAAGAAGAAAAGGAAGGAAATTATTCAATGAGTTGCAAAATCCCTTGGGGGGGGGGGGGGCAGAATATAACGGTGTGTAAAAAGTTAGCACCCACCCCTCTCTCCTAGAAAAAAAATGAAATATCCTGGGAAATATTGAAAAGGCAGAATATTATATTTTCCCTGGATCAGAAATGGGGCAACATGTTTTTAGGCAGGAAACAGACTCACTCTGATTAGCCCCCACCTTTGCCCATGGGCCATTTAAAAAACCTGAGCCCGTCTATTCTACATAACAAAGATCCCCCTTCAGCTCCAGGGTGATGGGATTAAGGGTTGGTAGCATTAGCCCTTTCCCCATCTCACCACAGGGCACCTGGGAAGAAGCAAGGCTCAACCAAGCTTGGACTCAAAGCGCAGCCTACAGAGTTGCCGCCGCATGGCCCTATTGGGAGTCAGACAACCAATCAGAAGACAAGATCAAGATCAAAGGCCAGAGAGGGTATAAAACCAGGGACTTTCAGCATCTCTGCCTCTTTTTCTTCTTCTTCACCCAACATCTGGAAGCATCTGGTCCTCCTTTCCTGTTCAGGAGCTCAAGCCATGTGATCCTGTCCACCATTAAAACCATCTTTTCAAGCAGCCTCCGTGTTTCCAGTGTCTTTTTCCCCACTTGGAACTGAACTCAGAAGGATATTTCTTCCAACACTATAACATATTAAATTGACTCCAGTTTAGACACCACGTTACCCCTGATTGTGGGGTCCTTTCACAAAATGCTTTCCAGCAGGGACTAGATTGCCATCTTGGCTCCATCTTGTCTGTTGTGAAATTATGAATCAACGTTGTGATATAAGGGCCATTCACCATAGTAACGTCAATACTATGGGTTTAGCTATGTCAATAGGGTGTCCTTGTGCCTTTTATTACCGGGCATTGGTAGAATACAGAATAATAGAGTTGGAAGGGACCTTGTAGGTCATCCACTCCAACCCTCTACCAGCAGGAGACCCATTTCTGACAGATGGCAGCTTAGTCTCTTCTTGAAAGCTTCCAGTGATGAAGCTCCTACAACTTCTGAAGGGAACTTCTGTTCCATCGGTTGATTGTTCTCACTGACAGGACATTTCTCCTTATTTCTAAGTTGAACCTCTCCTTGTTCAGTTTGCATCCATTATTCCTTGTCTGGCCTTCACGTGCTTTGGAAAATAGTTGACCCCTCCTCTCTGGGGCAACCCCTCAAATATTGGAAGGCTGCTATCATGTCTAACTAATCAAGGAGAGAAGCAATTTAGAATTGAGGAGAAATTTCCTGACAGTTAGAGCAATTAACCAGTGGAACAGCTTGTCTCTGGAAGTTGTGAATTCCCCAACACTGGAAGTCTTTAAGAAGATGTTGGATAGCCATTTGTCTGAAATGGTATAAGGTTCCTGCCCATGCAGGGGGTTGGACTAGAAGACCTACAAGGTCCTTTCCAACTCTGCTATTGCTCTTCTCTGCACTCTTTCTAGAGTCTCCACATCTTTTTCATAGTGTGCTGACTAAAACTGGATGCACTACTCTAGGAGTGGTCCTACTAAGATTTTATAGCGTGATATTAGCACCTCCCTTGATCTTACAGTACAATAGCAGAGTTGGAAGGGACCTTAGAGGTCTTCTAGTCCAACCCCCTGCCTAGGCAGGAAGCCCTATACCGGTTCAAACAAATGGCCTCCCAACATCTTCTTAAAGACTTCCTTCCTGGATTGCATCCCTCTGTTAATGCAATTGAGGATTGCTTTCCTGGTTGTTGTAACATTGCGTTACTTTCCAGGGTGCTTTATGATACCCACAATGGACATTTTATTGTTTGATATTGGAGGCTGTAGGGTAGAGGTTTGTATTTTATCGTCTACTGTGGACGTCTTAAGTGCTACTCTGCAGCCACTGTGAGTCAGCTTTGATCTGATAGCATATAAATTTAATAGATAGGGATGTAATTGAGAAAGCGGACACAACATCTGTTCACTTTCCCTCATCAAATAACACTTTCGCTGTTTATTGCTAGTCCACATCTGTAAGGATTTAAGCAGAATTCCCCCCCCTCCCCTGTCACCCACTTTGTCTCTTGAAATGTAGATTAAGGGTGATTTAATGAATGGTGATACAGGAAACCTCCAAGTTCATGCATAAGAAAAGTCCATTGCTGATTAAATTTTTAAGTTACAGGTAGTTCCCAATTTACGACCACAATGTAGAGCAAAAGAGGGAGTCAAGCTATTCTCCAAGGCACCTGGGGGCAGGACAAGAAGCAATGGGTGGAAACTAATCAAGGAGAGAAGCAACTTAGAACTAAGGAGAAATTTCCTGACAGTTAGAACAATTAACCAGTGGAACAGCGTGCCTCCAGAAGTTGTGAATGCCTCAACTCTGGAAGTCTTTAAGAAGATGTTAGATAGCCATTTGTCTGAAATGGTATAAGGTTCCTGCCCACGCAGGGGGTTGGACTAGAAGACCTCCAAGGTCCCTTCCAACTCTGCTATTGTATTATTGTATTATGTTTCATTCAGTAATGCAATCCTTGGTGACATATCTAAATTTACATTCAAAACAGCTCTAATTTCTCCAAACACCATAATGCGAATTTTTTTTTTTTAAAGGGGTCATGTAGCTGAGATTCTAAGGGAGCTTAACCACAAAAGGCGGGTAGCCGTGTCAAAATATAATTTATTCAAAATTATTTGGACATGACTCATTTCAAGCTATGCTAATACAGGGTTGAAATGGCTGGATTAACATTAAACAGCTGCATTCTAAGCAGTATAATGTGTTCTGCCCACATGCACAGATGGGGAATGTTCAGGTGTTTGCAGCACAAATTCGATCAGTGAATGTTAATTCCTGCCACTCTCTATGCCAACCAATCAATAAAGGAGAATATTTCTCGCTCAGGATTGGGTTGCTTTCTTACAGATGTTTCGTTACCCAACTAGGTAACACCATCAGTGCTAGAAGGGAGTGGGGTGTGCAAAGAGAGGGAGGAGGAGGAGTGGAGGTAGACTTTGGGGTGATTGGTGCCCACTGAGCTTGGTTGTTTTCTTGCAGACATTTCGTGACCCAAGTAGGCAACATCATCAGGTCTAGAAGGGATTGGGGCTTGCAAGGGGGAGGGAGAGGAGGAGGAGGAAGAAGAAGAGGAGGAGGAGGAGGAGGAGGGAAGAGGGAGGAGGAGGAAGGAGGAGGAGGAAGAGGAGGAGGAGGAGGAGAGGAGGAGAAGAGGAGGAGGAGGAGGAGAGGAGGAGGAGGAGGAGGAGAGGAGGAGGAGAGGAGGAGGGGGGGAGGGGGAGGAGGAGGAGAAGAGGAGGAGGAGGAGGAAGAAGAAGAGGAGGAGGAGGAGGGAAGAGGGAGGAGAAGAAAGGAGGAGGGGGGAGGGGGAGGGGGAGGAGGAGGAGAGGAGGAGGAGGAGGAAGAAGAAGAGGAGGAGGAGGAGGGAAGAGGGAGGAGAAGGAAGGAGGAGGAGGAGGAGAGGAGGGGGGAGGGGGAGGAGGAGGAAGAGGAGTAAGAAGAAGAAGATGAAGAAGAAGAAGAAGGGAAGAGGGAGGAGGACGAAGAAGAGGAGGAGGAGGAGGAGGGAAGAGGGAGGAGAAGGAAGGAGGAGGAGGAGGAGGAGGAGAGGAGGAGGGGGAGGGGGGGAGGAGGAGGAGAAGAGGAGGAGGAGGAGGAAGAAGAAGAGGGAGGAGAAGGAAGGAGGAGGAGGAGGAGGAGGAGGAGAGGAGGAGGAGGAGGGGGGAGGGGGGGAGGAGGAGGAGAGGAGGAGGAGGAAGAAGAAGAGGAGGGAAGAGGGAGGAGAAGGAAGGAGGAGGAGGAGGAGAGGAGGAGGGGGAGGGGGGAGGGGGAGGAGGAGGAGGAGGAAGAAGAAGAGGAGGGGGAGGAAGGAGGAAGAAGAAGAAGAAGAAGAAGAAGGAAGGAAGAGGGAGGGAGAAGAAGAATTAAACATAGGTTTTAAATTAGTAAGACTAAACTTGTTAGCTTTTCTTCTCTTCTCAGGTGGAATAGAATTACTCATTTAATATTCTGGAAACCCGTCAAGAGTTGGCTTGCCACAAAAATACTGAGATCGGATGAAGCTGCAGTTTGGAAACAGGCTTCTCTTGAATGGACTGGAGAATGTCGGTTGAGGTGTCAGGTTTTGATACTACTATTTTTAGGGGGTTTATTACTGTTGTGACTCACTCAGAGCTGTGATTCATAAGATGGATGGCCATATCAGTCTTTTACACACAGTGAGAAAGGGAGGGAGAGGGAGGGAGAGAAAGAGAGGGAGGGAGGGAGGGAGGGAGGGAGAGAGAGAGAGAGAGAGAGAGAGAGAGAGAGAGAGAGAGAGAGAGAGAGAGAGAGTTGTAGAAACATGAAATTGTGTCCAGAGATGGCCACATGTCAACATGTCTATTTGCGAGACTGCCTCCTACCTCACACATCCCTTCGACCGATCCGCTCCCACAGAGAGGGTCTTCTCCGGGTGCCTACGGCCGGGCAATGCCGGCTTGCGACGCCCAGAGAAAGGGCCTTCTCTGTGGCGGGCCCTGCCCTCTGGAACGATCTACCCCCCGATCTTAGAAACATCACGGACCTCCGCCTCTTCCGCCAACACCTAAAGATGCATTTCTTTCACTTAGCTGGCCTGGCCTAACTTCCGAGATTATATCATCGACTGGTTTTAATTACACAAAGTTTTTTTTTTTTATTGAAAAAGTTTTGTACAGACAAATTTCCCCCCTTCCTCCCCCCCATACATTAAGATACATTCATAATAATTTCTTAGGATCTAAATACCATCTATAAAACATTTTATAAAAGTTCTCCCTTAAACTCTGTAACTGTATAAATTTAACCTTCACAATTTAGCCCATATTTTTTCCCAGATCTCCAACATGACATTAAACATTTTGGTTAAACATTAAGATACATTCATGATAATTTCTTGGAGTCTAAATACCATCTATAAAACGTTTTATAAAAGTTCTCCCTTAAGTTGTATAACTGTATAAATTTTATATTCACAATTTAACCCATATTTTTCCCAGATCTCCAACATGACATTAATCAGTTTTACTTCATTGTCCATAAATCCAACTCTTTGGTCTTCTTTCCATCTCATCTGTAGCTATTTATAATATAGCCAGTTTAAAATAATTCCTTCTTCCAACAGTTGTTCCAGAGTTTTCAGCTGCCAGCTGCCCCCATCAGTAAAAAACACATCTTTATATAAACAACCCCCGAGTGACTTTCATCTAGATTATTGAATTCAGAAAACGTGATAGGGTAACCAAATCATCTGCAAATGCTCTAATTCTGTATTCCTTTTGCCTTGTAGCTATACCATTTAAGGAATTCGAATCCCAAATTGTATTCAACAAGACTTCTAAGGTTAAAATAGGTGACAATGGAGATAATGGACAACCTTGTCTTGTGCCTTTTTATATCTCACAACTCGTCGACAAATTTCCATTAATAATAAGTTTTGCATTTTGATATTAATATATTGCTCCTATCGCCTGTCAAAACCAAATCCCCATATCCATTTTTCCAAAGTCTTGATTAGAAAGTTCCACTTCATTCGCTCAAAGGCTTTTTCCGTGTCCAAGAAAACCAGCACTGCAGAGATCTGCTTATTTTTGTCTAGATAGTCAATTAAATCTATAAGTTGCCTTACATTCTCCTCCATATGTCTACCTTCGATAAAACCTGCTTGATCATGATGAATTACCTCTTGAATAATTGGCATCAATCTGTTGGAATACTTTAGCAAAAAAATGTTTATGGTCTGTAGTCAAAAAAAAATATTGGTCTATAGTCCTATGGCTTTAGGACCATCTTCATCTTTAGATGTCAACGATATAAAAGCCACTTGCCATGAGGAAGATATTTTGCCTCCTTGCTGCATTCCTTCTCCACAAGATTAATCTTCAGTTCTGTTCCTCCCTTGGCTTCAACTTGCTTCTTCTATCTTTCTTAACTCGTTGTGTTTGAGGCTTCCCCTGCTTCCGCACTTTTCGAATTTGTCTAGTGGAAGATCTGGTTTCACGTTGCTCATCTAATTTAAGCATTGACGTTTCAACAGTTCCTTCTATAACAATCTTTGACGATTCCTCCAGAGTAGAACTTAAAAGAGGTCCAAAGGGATCCACCTGAAAACCATCTGCAGCACCATAGGTTTTCTTTTCTTTTTGCGGCTGTCTTATTTGCTCTTCTGTCTCTTTTTCAAACTGCTTCTGCTCTTCAATCTCAATATCTGTTGGTATAGATGTGCGTTGAGGTGTAACACTTGCCTTAAGTACTACATAATAAAATTCTTTTGCCTTTCTAAGGTATTCAAACGATATCTCACACCTTCATATCTCAATATGATACCCATTGGAGCATCCCACCTGTACTGTATCTGTCTTTTCTTCAACTCTGCTACCAAAAATCCAAAATCCCTTCTAAATTTTAACATCGCTGGTGGTAACTCTTTAAAAACACCAATCTGGTTTCCATCTATTTGAAGAGCAGAGTAAAAAGACTTCTGCAAAATATCATTTCTAAGACTTCTATCAGTAAAAATATATAACGACATCTCTTGGTAGCTGTCTTTGTAGTGCTGCACATGAGTTTACTCTGTAAATTTTATCAATCTTAAAAAAAAATCTCATCGGAATCATCCAGTTTCAATAATATAGACAATGCGTCCCCACAGATTCTTCTAATATCTTCTCTAGGATTCTCCCTTATTCCTCTCAATCTGATAGCAAATTCCATCGATCTAAATTGCATCATAGTTATTTCATTATCAATCCTTTGTATTTTTCCATCAACTTCCACAAAATTTAAATCAGATTCTTTAGTTTTAGTTTCCAAATCCAAAGCCAATTGTTCAACTTTATTATCAACCTTGATCACCACATCAGACAAACCCTTAGCTATTATTTGTATATTTTTATCAAGCTGCTCATATTTATCCATATAATCCTGGACCATTCCTTTAACTTCTTTAATTTCTTTACCTATAAAGTTTTTCAAATCCTGGAGGCTTATTGTCTCTATCTGCGATTGCATTAGAGCTGCGCCAGCTGGGGGACCTCCCCCTTGCTTCATTGCCATGCTAATAAAACAAACTAATAAAGCAAACTTCTTCACAAAATACTCTTCAGAAGTAAATCAGATTATATATTAGCTAGCTTTTTTATACTTGCTTTCTCCTTTCGCTTTCCGCCAGGGTAGGATACTTTATGCGGGATCGGATCCTGCCTCACACATCCTCACGGCTGATTCGCTCCCACAGAGAGGGACTTCTCCGGGTGCCGTCCACTAGACTTTGTCAGCGGGCGACGCCCAGGGGAAGGGCTCTCTCTGTGGCAGGCCCAGCCCTCTGGAACGACCTTCCCCCCGACATTAGAACGACCACGGACTTCCGCTCCTTCCGTCTAAAATTAAAAACACATCTTTTCTGCTTGGCCGGCCTAGGATAGTCTCTCTCTATGGGGTTTTAGTTACTTATAATTGGGAATTTTAGTATTTTAATGGGGTATTTTTTAGCACAGGTATATGTTTAATTTGTTTTTAATGTGTTTGTATATTTATTGTTTTAGTTTTCCCTGTGCACCGCTCCGAGTCCCTATGGGGAGAGGGAGCGGTCAACAAATTATTATTATTATTATTATTATTATTATTATTATTATTATTATTATTATTATTATTATTATTATTATTATTATTATTATTATTATTATTATTATTATTATTATTATTATTTATTATAACAAACTGGAATACACAAACCGGTTAACTTTCATTTCCTTTCCACTGGAGATTAACGCCATTTTAAATCCTTTGTTTTAAATCCTTTGTTGTAGATCCATGCTATTCAGGTTTCAGCACTGCTTTTGTTGAGATTTCACAGGCTTTGAATTCTTGCGCTTTCAGGGTATTTCCTTGGCTTGTTTGGAATGTAGATTGAAAGTTGAATGCGTGCATCTTGTTCCGCTAAGAGCGGAATTTCCCAGACGCTCAGAGCAAACAGCTGCCTAAAAGGGGAGCCCCTCCTTGCTCGCACCCCAGAGGCAAAAAAAAAAACCCTGGGGTGCTCCGCAAGGGACTCTACCCAACGGCGCTGGCTCTCTCACAAGCTCCTCAGGAGCTTTGAGTTTTCTGAGGCATTTTTGATGTTTTAAAAACGCCTCTACGAGCGGCTGGACTGGCAGGCTCGAAAAAGCCTGCCGGCGACGCCCGCAGCTCAACCAGAAGTCTCAAATTACACAAAGTTTTAATAAGGGTTTTAAATTGATTTTAGCACAGGCATCTCTAATTTAATAGGATTTTATTCAGTCTAGGATGTATTTATTCTTTTGTATTGTTTTATTGAGTTTTAATTTCCTGTGCACTGCCCCGAGTCCCTTTTGGGAGAGTGGCGCGATATATAAATCCAATCCAATCCAATCAAATCAACAGAGAAGAAGCTGCGGGTGGGTGGTGGAGCAACCCTGGCCTACCGTGTTTGATTGGTCGAAGGCAGAGGTCTCCAGACTTGGCAACTTGTGGACTTCAACTCCCAGAATTCCCCAGCCAGAAGCACAACTCTGTGAGGTGGGTTGGGCTGAGAGATAGTAATTGGTCCAAAGTCACCCAGCCGACCTTCATGGCTAAGGTGGGACTCACAGGCGCTTAGGAAATTTCTCCCTAGTTCTAGGAGCAAACCTACTAATACTCCTGTCTTCTCCTATTTAGCGATAAGTAAACCTTAGACTGGCTATTGTTGACCTCACCCCATTCCTAAGAGTTCCGTAACTACCATCCATGTCCTAACAACCATCTTTAAAGCGCTCCATGGCACGGGACCTAGTTATCTGCGAGACCGCATCCTACCCCATGCATCCCTTCGGCCGATTCGCTCCCACAGAGAGGGACTTCTCCGGGTGCCGTCCACCAGGCAATGCCAGCGGGCGACCCCCAGGGGAAGGGCCATCTCTGTGGTGGGCCCAACCCTCTGGAACGACCTACCCCCCGAACTCAGAACGACCACGAACCTCCGCGCCTTCCACCAGAAATTAAAGACTCTCTTGTTTCATCAGGCTGGTTTGGCCTAAGCTATTTACCTAGCCTACAGTCTGTACCTTAAATTGTTTTAATTGGGTTTTAGATGGGGTTAATGTTTTAATATTTTTAAATTTTTAGCACAGGGATAATTTATTTAATTCGGTTTTAATTATTTATATTTGTGATATTATGTGGTTTTTAATTTGCTGTGCGCCGGCCCGGGTCCCTTTGGGGAGACGGTGCGGTTATATAAATCCAACTAATAAATAAATAAACCCCATTTATTTTCCTCATAATGACCACCCTGTGAGGTAGGGTCCTTCCAACTCTGCTATTGTATTGCATTGTACGTCCCCTTCCTCTCTTCTTCTCCTCTCTTTCCACACCTTCCCTCTCTCCTACTCTTTCCCTCCCTTCTACTTCCCTCTCTCCTGCATCCTTTCTCTCTCTTTCCCTCTCTTTATCTCCCTTCCATTCTCTATTTTACGTGGTGTATTTAATTAATACACCAGGCATTAATAATTATATTCCCAAAGAAAAAAGAAAAAAAAACTATTTTCCATATTGCTAGTTTTTCTTTTCAAGGTATACTTACCAGAACCTTGTCGTCTGCCGTAACTGGATCTCAATCGGGGGCACGATAGCAGCCTTCCAATATCTAAAGGAGCCGCCACAAGGACAAGGAACGACGGATGGAAACTTATTAAGCGCTTGTGACATCCCGGCTGGATTACTGTAACGCTCTCTACATGGGGCTCCCCTTGAGGTGCACTCGAAGGCTACAGTTAGTGCAGAATGCGGCCGTGCGGGTGATTATGGGTGCCCCAAGGCAAGCCCACATAACACCTCTCCTGCGCGAGCTGCACTGGCTGCCTGTGGCCTTTCGAGTGCGCTTCAAGGTGTTGACGACCATCTTCAAATCGCTCCATGGCTCGGGACCTAGCTATATACGAGACCGCTTCCTGCCCCATACATCCCTTCGACCGATCCGCTCCCACAGAGAGGGTCTTCTCTGGGTACCGTCGGCCGGGCAATGCTGGTTGCCGACGCCCAGGGGAAGGGCCTTCTCTGTGGCGGGCCCAGCTCTCTGGAATGACCTGCCCCCCGATCTATGCACCACCTCGGACCTCCGCCTCTTCCGCCAATGTCTTAAGACGTATCTATTCCAACAAGCCGGCCTAGCATAGCCCCCCGTTTCTGACTTTTATCTATAAATTTTAATGTTCAGGGTTTTTAATGGGTTTTTTTTAGCACGGGATTTAATTTAATATGTTTTTAATAATATATATTGTCTTTTGTTATGGTTTTTAATAATGCCTGTGCGCTGCCCTGGGTCCTAACAAGGAGAAGGGTGGGGTATAAATTCGAAAATAATAAATAAATAAAATTAAGAAGTGATCCAACCTGGAATGAAAGAGAAATTGATGATTCTAACGGCTAATTAATTGTTCTAACTTCAGTTCCCGGGGAGAAATCCTAATGCAGGGGTGGGCAAACTTTGCAACTTTAAGTCCGAAGGACTTCAACTCCCAGAATTCTCCAGCCAGCTGGCTGGAGAAGTCTGGAAGCTGAAGTCCTTCAGACTAAAAGTTTGCAAAGTTTGCCCACCCCTGTCCTAATGGGTGTCTCAAATCTTCCCGGCATATCAAGCACCAACTGGCTCTGTTTGAAGAATGAGGAGCTGCATTTTAATTTCCTGGGAAGCCCCAAGGATGTCTGTCGGCGATTCTCTTGTCCCAAGCATTCTGGAACAGCGACAGGTTCCAGAAACAATCTAAGAAGAAAACCTGGCAGATGGTTCTCAGGTTAGGAGATTTAGGATTTAGGAGAAGCAACCTACAACTGAGGAGACGTTTCCTGATAGTTAGTGTTAGATTAGAAGAAGGATTCCGACTCAGGCATGGTCAAACAACAGGAACATTTATTCAGCAACTATTTACAATATACAAGGATCATTACTGGCAAGGTTTCCCTGTCTGACAGCCGTTTATATACAGCTTTTAGGAGGGAAACCTTTCAGCAAGGTAGCTGCAACATTGTATCAGATCTCCAGACAGAATCCGGCCAGCTGCGTCTGGGCCAATCATATGCAGCTGCCGGCTCCGTTCTGGAATGCGGTGACTCAGAGTTCACCAGACTTGCAAGCCTGAGGACTTAACAGTTAGAACAATTAATCAATGGAACAGCTTGCCTCCAGAAGTTGTGAATGCTGCAACATGGGACTTTTTAAAGAAGATGTTGGATAGCCATTTGTCTGAAATGGTATAGGGCAGGGGTCTGCAAAGTCGGCTCTTTTTAAGACTGGTGGACTTCAATTCCCAGAATTCCCCAGCCAGCCATGCTAGCTGGGGAATTCTGGGAGTTGAAGTCCACCAGTCTTAAAAGAGCCGACTTTGCAGACCCCTGGTATAGGGCTTCCTGCCAAAGCAGGGGATTGGACTAGATGACCTCCAAGGTCCCTTCCAACGCTGCTATTCTATTCTAAGTCTAAACAATTACACAACTACAGAAGATTCCAGCTTAGGTGGCAGTTTGCAGCTTTTCTGCAGCTGATATATTTAGTTGTTTTTTTAAAAAAAGACCTATTGACTTCACTTTTTCCCCTTTCTGACCTCTGGATCATACATTATTTTTGAAGCAAAAGCCATCTGGCAGAGGATGCATTGATAATTGATCCCTGGTGTTGCACTGGCCAGAATCCTACCCAAAATACAGCCCTCCTCCTCTTAGTCATTGCTCACAACAAATAATTTTCCAATTCTGTCTGGAAAAGAAATAGCCAGCCTTAAACAGCTTGTGGCAGACAATTGGTTCTGCTTGTTAATTCATCACGATCAGGTCGTTTTTTCGCCTTTAATTGGCTGCAAAAAAACCCAAACAAGCTAGCAGCAACAGGCAGAAAATAAATCTTACCCCATCAATTGAACGGGGCCACAAAACTATGTTCTGACCGAGGCTTCCCCAGAGCCTGAAGCAAACTCCTTGTTCGGCCTTTTGTTAATTGACTGTGAATTCTGCTCCTTCACTTCCAGCAAAGTCTTTCAAGGGAGGATTTACGGTCACCGACCTTCTCTGGCTTGG
This sequence comes from Rhabdophis nuchalis, assembly GCA_039707465.1. Classification (NCBI taxonomy): domain Eukaryota; kingdom Metazoa; phylum Chordata; class Lepidosauria; order Squamata; family Natricidae; genus Rhabdophis; species Rhabdophis nuchalis. Next base: position 25 of record JBDLLF010000317.1, on the reverse strand, counting down.
AGAGCTGCCAGGCCGAGATCTGCAG
>JBDLLF010000316.1:0-44449 GCA_039707465.1 Rhabdophis nuchalis | reverse complement strand
ATGCCATCCTATTTAGCCACATTTTCCAGCCCAACCTCTAGTGCCATCCTATTTAGCCACATTTTCCAGCCCAACCTCTATGCCATCCTATTTAGCCACATTTTCCAGCCCAACCTCTATGCCATCCTATTTAGCCACATTTTCCAGCCCAACCTCTATGCCATCCTATTTAGCCACATTTTCCAGCCCAACCTCTATGCCATCCTATTTAGCCACATTTTCCAGCCCAACCTCTATGCCATCCTATTTAGCCACATTTTCCAGCCCAACCTCTATGCCATCCTATTTAGCCACATTTTCCAGCCCAACCTCTATGCCATCCTATTTAGCCACATTTTCCAGCCCAACCTCTATGCCATCCTATTTAGCCACATTTTCCAGCCCCACCTCTATGCCATCCTATTTAGCCACATTTTCCAGCCCCACCTCTATGCCATCCTATTTAGCCACATTTTCCAGCCCCACCTCTATGCTATCCTATTTAGCCACATTTTCCAGCCCCTGCCTCTATGCCATCCTATTTAGCCACATTTTCCAGCCCAACCTCTATGCTATCCTATTTAGCCACATTTTCCAGCCCCACCTCTATGCCATCCTATTTAGCCACATTTTCCAGCCCAACCTCTATGCCATCCTATTTAGCCACATTTTCCAGCCCCACCTCTATGCCATCCTATTTAGCCACATTTTCCAGCCCAACCTCTATGCCATCCTATTTAGCCACATTTTCCAGCCCCACCTCTATGCCATCCTATTTAGCCACATTTTCCAGCCCAACCTCTATGCCATCCTATTTAGCCACATTTTCCAGCCCAACCTCTATGCCATCCTATTTAGCCACATTTTCCAGCCCAACCTCTATGCCATCCTATTTAGCCACATTTTCCAGCCCAACCTCTATGCCATCCTATTTAGCCACATTTTCCAGCCCAACCTCTATGCCATCCTATTTAGCCACATTTTCCAGCCCTACCTCTATGCTATCCTATTTAGCCACATTTTCCAGCCCAACCTCTATGCCATCCTATTTAGCCACATTTTCCAGCCCAACCTCTATGCCATCCTATTTAGCCACATTTTCCAGCCCCACCTCTATGCCATCCTATTTAGCCACATTTTCCAGCCCAACCTCTATGCCATCCTATTTAGCCACATTTTCCAGCCCCACCTCTATGCCATCCTATTTAGCCACATTTTCCAGCCCAACCTCTATGCCATCCTATTTAGCCACATTTTCCAGCCCCACCTCTATGCCATCCTATTTAGCCACATTTTCCAGCCCAACCTCTATGCCATCCTATTTAGCCACATTTTCCAGCCCAACCTCTATGCCATCCTATTTAGCCACATTTTCCAGCCCAACCTCTATGCCATCCTATTTAGCCACATTTTCCAGCCCAACCTCTATGCCATCCTATTTAGCCACATTTTCCAGCCCAACCTCTATGCCATCCTATTTAGCCACATTTTCCAGCCCAACCTCTATGCTATCCTATTTAGCCACATTTTCCAGCCCAACCTCTATGCCATCCTATTTAGCCACATTTTCCAGCCCAACCTCTATGCCATCCTATTTAGCCACATTTTCCAGCCCCACCTCTATGCCATCCTATTTAGCCACATTTTCCAGCCCAACCTCTATGCCATCCTATTTAGCCACATTTTCCAGCCCAACCTCTATGCCATCCTATTTAGCCACATTTTCCAGCCCAACCTCTATGCCATCCTATTTAGCCACATTTTCCAGCCCCACCTCTATGCTATCCTATTTAGCCACATTTTCCAGCCCCGCCTCTATGCCATCCTATTTAGCCACATTTTCCAGCCCAACCTCTATGCCATCCTATTTAGCCACATTTTCCAGCCCAACCTCTATGCCATCCTATTTAGCCACATTTTCCAGCCCAACCTCTATGCCATCCTATTTAGCCACATTTTCCAGCCCCACCTCTATGCCATCCTATTTAGCCACATTTTCCAGCCCAACCTCTATGCCATCCTATTTAGCCACATTTTCCAGCCCAACCTCTATGCCATCCTATTTAGCCACATTTTCCAGCCCAACCTCTATGCCATCCTATTTAGCCACATTTTCCAGCCCCACCTCTATGCTATCCTATTTAGCCACATTTTCCAGCCCCACCTCTATGCCATCCTATTTAGCCACATTTTCCAGCCCAACCTCTATGCCATCCTATTTAGCCACATTTTCCAGCCCAACCTCTATGCCATCCTATTTAGCCACATTTTCCAGCCCAACCTCTATGCCATCCTATTTAGCCACATTTTCCAGCCCAACCTCTATGCCATCCTATTTAGCCACATTTTCCAGCCCAACCTCTATGCCATCCTATTTAGCCACATTTTCCAGCCCTGCCTCTATGCTATCCTATTTAGCCACATTTTCCAGCCCAACCTCTATGCCATCCTATTTAGCCACATTTTCCAGCCCAACCTCTATGCCATCCTATTTAGCCACATTTTCCAGCCCAACCTCTATGCCATCCTATTTAGCCACATTTTCCAGCCCCACCTCTATGCCATCCTATTTAGCCACATTTTCCAGCCCCACCTCTATGCCATCCTATTTAGCCACATTTTCCAGCCCAACCTCTATGCCATCCTATTTAGCCACATTTTCCAGCCCAACCTCTATGCCATCCTATTTAGCCACATTTTCCAGCCCAACCTCTATGCCATCCTATTTAGCCACATTTTCCAGCCCAACCTCTATGCCATCCTATTTAGCCACATTTTCCAGCCCAACCTCTATGCCATCCTATTTAGCCACATTTTCCAGCCCCACCTCTATGCCATCCTATTTAGCCACATTTTCCAGCCCCACCTCTATGCCATCCTATTTAGCCACATTTTCCAGCCCAACCTCTATGCCATCCTATTTAGCCACATTTTCCAGCCCAACCTCTATGCCATCCTATTTAGCCACATTTTCCAGCCCCACCTCTATGCTATCCTATTTAGCCACATTTTCCAGCCCAACCTCTATGCCATCCTATTTAGCCACATTTTCCAGCCCAACCTCTATGCCATCCTATTTAGCCACATTTTCCAGCCCAACCTCTATGCCATCCTATTTAGCCACATTTTCCAGCCCCACCTCTATGCCATCCTATTTAGCCACATTTTCCAGCCCAACCTCTATGCCATCCTATTTAGCCACATTTTCCAGCCCAACCTCTATGCCATCCTATTTAGCCACATTTTCCAGCCCAACCTCTATGCCATCCTATTTAGCCACATTTTCCAGCCCAACCTCTATGCCATCCTATTTAGCCACATTTTCCAGCCCAACCTCTATGCCATCCTATTTAGCCACATTTTCCAGCCCAACCTCTATGCCATCCTATTTAGCCACATTTTCCAGCCCAACCTCTATGCCATCCTATTTAGCCACATTTTCCAGCCCAACCTCTATGCCATCCTATTTAGCCACATTTTCCAGCCCAACCTCTATGCCATCCTATTTAGCCACATTTTCCAGCCCCACCTCTATGCTATCCTATTTAGCCACATTTTCCAGCCCAACCTCTATGCCATCCTATTTAGCCACATTTTCCAGCCCCACCTCTATGCTATCCTATTTAGCCACATTTTCCAGCCCCACCTCTATGCCATCCTATTTAGCCACATTTTCCAGCCCAACCTCTATGCCATCCTATTTAGCCACATTTTCCAGCCCCACCTCTATGCCATCCTATTTAGCCACATTTTCCAGCCCTGCCTCTATGCCATCCTATTTAGCCACATTTTCCAGCCCAACCTCTATGCCATCCTATTTAGCCACATTTTCCAGCCCCGCCTCTATGCCATCCTATTTAGCCACATTTTCCAGCCCCACCTCTATGCCATCCTATTTAGCCACATTTTCCAGCCCCGCCTCTATGCCATCCTATTTAGCCACATTTTCCAGCCCAACCTCTATGCCATCCTATTTAGCCACATTTTCCAGCCCAACCTCTATGCCATCCTATTTAGCCACATTTTCCAGCCCCACCTCTATGCCATCCTATTTAGCCACATTTTCCAGCCCCACCTCTATGCCATCCTATTTAGCCACATTTTCCAGCCCAACCTCTATGCCATCCTATTTAGCCACATTTTCCAGCCCAACCTCTATGCCATCCTATTTAGCCACATTTTCCAGCCCAACCTCTATGCTATCCTATTTAGCCACATTTTCCAGCCCAACCTCTATGCCATTCTATTTAGCCACATTTTCCAGCCCAACCTCTATGCCATCCTATTTAGCCACATTTTCCAGCCCAACCTCTATGCCATCCTATTTAGCCACATTTTCCAGCCCAACCTCTATGCCATCCTATTTAGCCACATTTTCCAGCCCAACCTCTATGCCATCCTATTTAGCCACATTTTCCAGCCCAACCTCTATGCCATCCTATTTAGCCACATTTTCCAGCCCAACCTCTATGCCATCCTATTTAGCCACATTTTCCAGCCCCACCTCTATGCTATCCTATTTAGCCACATTTTCCAGCCCCACCTCTATGCCATCCTATTTAGCCACATTTTCCAGCCCAACCTCTATGCCATCCTATTTAGCCACATTTTCCAGCCCAACCTCTATGCCATTCTATTTAGCCACATTTTCCAGCCCAACCTCTATGCCATCCTATTTAGCCACATTTTCCAGCCCAACCTCTATGCCATCCTATTTAGCCACATTTTCCAGCCCAACCTCTATGCCATCCTATTTAGCCACATTTTCCAGCCCAACCTCTATGCCATCCTATTTAGCCACATTTTCCAGCCCAACCTCTATGCCATCCTATTTAGCCACATTTTCCAGCCCAACCTCTATGCCATCCTATTTAGCCACATTTTCCAGCCCCACCTCTATGCTATCCTATTTAGCCACATTTTCCAGCCCCACCTCTATGCCATCCTATTTAGCCACATTTTCCAGCCCAACCTCTATGCTATCCTATTTAGCCACATTTTCCAGCCCAACCTCTATGCCATCCTATTTAGCCACATTTTCCAGCCCAACCTCTATGCCATCCTATTTAGCCACATTTTCCAGCCCAACCTCTATGCCATCCTATTTAGCCACATTTTCCAGCCCTGCCTCTATGCCATCCTATTTAGCCACATTTTCCAGCCCCACCTCTATGCCATCCTATTTAGCCACATTTTCCAGCCCTGCCTCTATGCTATCCTATTTAGCCACATTTTCCAGCCCCACCTCTATGCTATCCTATTTAGCCACATTTTCCAGCCCAACCTCTATGCCATCCTATTTAGCCACATTTTCCAGCCCTGCCTCTATGCTATCCTATTTAGCCACATTTTCCAGCCCCACCTCTATGCTATCCTATTTAGCCACATTTTCCAGCCCCGCCTCTATGCTATCCTATTTAGCCACATTTTCCAGCCCAACCTCTATGCCATCCTATTTAGCCACATTTTCCAGCCCTGCCTCTATGCCATCCTATTTAGCCACATTTTCCAGCCCCACCTCTATGCCATCCTATTTAGCCACATTTTCCAGCCCTGCCTCTATGCTATCCTATTTAGCCACATTTTCCAGCCCCACCTCTATGCCATCCTATTTAGCCACATTTTCCAGCCCTGCCTCTATGCCATCCTATTTAGCCACATTTTCCAGCCCTGCCTCTATGCTATCCTATTTAGCCACATTTTCCAGCCCCACCTCTATGCTATCCTATTTAGCCACATTTTCCAGCCCTGCCTCTATGCCATCCTATTTAGCCACATTTTCCAGCCCTGCCTCTATGCCATCCTATTTAGCCACATTTTCCAGCCCAACCTCTATGCCATCCTATTTAGCCACATTTTCCAGCCCCGCCTCTATGCTATCCTATTTAGCCACATTTTCCAGCCCCACCTCTATGCTATCCTATTTAGCCACATTTTCCAGCCCAACCTCTATGCCATCCTATTTAGCCACATTTTCCAGCCCCACCTCTATGCCATCCTATTTAGCCACATTTTCCAGCCCCACCTCTATGCCATCCTATTTAGCCACATTTTCCAGCCCCACCTCTATGCCATCCTATTTAGCCACATTTTCCAGCCCCACCTCTATGCCATCCTATTTAGCCACATTTTCCAGCCCCGCCTCTATGCCATCCTATTTAGCCACATTTTCCAGCCCAACCTCTATGCCATCCTATTTAGCCACATTTTCCAGCCCCACCTCTATGCCATCCTATTTAGCCACATTTTCCAGCCCTGCCTCTATGCCATCCTATTTAGCCACATTTTCCAGCCCTGCCTCTATGCTATCCTATTTAGCCACATTTTCCAGCCCCACCTCTATGCTATCCTATTTAGCCACATTTTCCAGCCCTGCCTCTATGCCATCCTATTTAGCCACATTTTCCAGCCCTGCCTCTATGCCATCCTATTTAGCCACATTTTCCAGCCCAACCTCTATGCCATCCTATTTAGCCACATTTTCCAGCCCCGCCTCTATGCTATCCTATTTAGCCACATTTTCCAGCCCCACCTCTATGCTATCCTATTTAGCCACATTTTCCAGCCCCACCTCTATGCTATCCTATTTAGCCACATTTTCCAGCCCAACCTCTATGCCATCCTATTTAGCCACATTTTCCAGCCCAACCTCTATGCCATCCTATTTAGCCACATTTTCCAGCCCAACCTCTATGCTATCCTATTTAGCCACATTTTCCAGCCCAACCTCTATGCCATCCTATTTAGCCACATTTTCCAGCCCCACCTCTATGCCATCCTATTTAGCCACATTTTCCAGCCCAACCTCTATGCTATCCTATTTAGCCACATTTTCCAGCCCCACCTCTATGCTATCCTATTTAGCCACATTTTCCAGCCCCACCTCTATGCCATCCTATTTAGCCACATTTTCCAGCCCCACCTCTATGCCATCCTATTTAGCCACATTTTCCAGCCCCACCTCTATGCCATCCTATTTAGCCACATTTTCCAGCCCCACCTCTATGCCATCCTATTTAGCCACATTTTCCAGCCCAACCTCTATGCCATCCTATTTAGCCACATTTTCCAGCCCAACCTCTATGCCATCCTATTTAGCCACATTTTCCAGCCCAACCTCTATGCCATCCTATTTAGCCACATTTTCCAGCCCAACCTCTATGCCATCCTATTTAGCCACATTTTCCAGCCCAACCTCTATGCCATCCTATTTAGCCACATTTTCCAGCCCCACCTCTATGCCATCCTATTTAGCCACATTTTCCAGCCCAACCTCTATGCCATCCTATTTAGCCACATTTTCCAGCCCAACCTCTATGCCATCCTATTTAGCCACATTTTCCAGCCCCACCTCTATGCCATCCTATTTAGCCACATTTTCCAGCCCCACCTCTATGCCATCCTATTTAGCCACATTTTCCAGCCCCACCTCTATGCTATCCTATTTAGCCACATTTTCCAGCCCTGCCTCTATGCCATCCTATTTAGCCACATTTTCCAGCCCAACCTCTATGCTATCCTATTTAGCCACATTTTCCAGCCCCACCTCTATGCCATCCTATTTAGCCACATTTTCCAGCCCAACCTCTATGCCATCCTATTTAGCCACATTTTCCAGCCCCACCTCTATGCCATCCTATTTAGCCACATTTTCCAGCCCAACCTCTATGCCATCCTATTTAGCCACATTTTCCAGCCCCACCTCTATGCCATCCTATTTAGCCACATTTTCCAGCCCAACCTCTATGCCATCCTATTTAGCCACATTTTCCAGCCCAACCTCTATGCCATCCTATTTAGCCACATTTTCCAGCCCAACCTCTATGCCATCCTATTTAGCCACATTTTCCAGCCCAACCTCTATGCCATCCTATTTAGCCACATTTTCCAGCCCAACCTCTATGCCATCCTATTTAGCCACATTTTCCAGCCCTACCTCTATGCTATCCTATTTAGCCACATTTTCCAGCCCAACCTCTATGCCATCCTATTTAGCCACATTTTCCAGCCCAACCTCTATGCCATCCTATTTAGCCACATTTTCCAGCCCCACCTCTATGCCATCCTATTTAGCCACATTTTCCAGCCCAACCTCTATGCCATCCTATTTAGCCACATTTTCCAGCCCCACCTCTATGCCATCCTATTTAGCCACATTTTCCAGCCCAACCTCTATGCCATCCTATTTAGCCACATTTTCCAGCCCCACCTCTATGCCATCCTATTTAGCCACATTTTCCAGCCCCACCTCTATGCCATCCTATTTAGCCACATTTTCCAGCCCAACCTCTATGCCATCCTATTTAGCCACATTTTCCAGCCCAACCTCTATGCCATCCTATTTAGCCACATTTTCCAGCCCAACCTCTATGCCATCCTATTTAGCCACATTTTCCAGCCCAACCTCTATGCCATCCTATTTAGCCACATTTTCCAGCCCAACCTCTATGCTATCCTATTTAGCCACATTTTCCAGCCCAACCTCTATGCCATCCTATTTAGCCACATTTTCCAGCCCAACCTCTATGCCATCCTATTTAGCCACATTTTCCAGCCCCACCTCTATGCCATCCTATTTAGCCACATTTTCCAGCCCAACCTCTATGCCATCCTATTTAGCCACATTTTCCAGCCCAACCTCTATGCCATCCTATTTAGCCACATTTTCCAGCCCAACCTCTATGCCATCCTATTTAGCCACATTTTCCAGCCCAACCTCTATGCCATCCTATTTAGCCACATTTTCCAGCCCCACCTCTATGCTATCCTATTTAGCCACATTTTCCAGCCCCGCCTCTATGCCATCCTATTTAGCCACATTTTCCAGCCCAACCTCTATGCCATCCTATTTAGCCACATTTTCCAGCCCAACCTCTATGCCATCCTATTTAGCCACATTTTCCAGCCCAACCTCTATGCCATCCTATTTAGCCACATTTTCCAGCCCCACCTCTATGCCATCCTATTTAGCCACATTTTCCAGCCCAACCTCTATGCCATCCTATTTAGCCACATTTTCCAGCCCAACCTCTATGCCATCCTATTTAGCCACATTTTCCAGCCCAACCTCTATGCCATCCTATTTAGCCACATTTTCCAGCCCCACCTCTATGCTATCCTATTTAGCCACATTTTCCAGCCCCACCTCTATGCCATCCTATTTAGCCACATTTTCCAGCCCAACCTCTATGCCATCCTATTTAGCCACATTTTCCAGCCCAACCTCTATGCCATCCTATTTAGCCACATTTTCCAGCCCAACCTCTATGCCATCCTATTTAGCCACATTTTCCAGCCCAACCTCTATGCCATCCTATTTAGCCACATTTTCCAGCCCAACCTCTATGCCATCCTATTTAGCCACATTTTCCAGCCCTGCCTCTATGCTATCCTATTTAGCCACATTTTCCAGCCCAACCTCTATGCCATCCTATTTAGCCACATTTTCCAGCCCAACCTCTATGCCATCCTATTTAGCCACATTTTCCAGCCCAACCTCTATGCCATCCTATTTAGCCACATTTTCCAGCCCCACCTCTATGCCATCCTATTTAGCCACATTTTCCAGCCCCACCTCTATGCCATCCTATTTAGCCACATTTTCCAGCCCAACCTCTATGCCATCCTATTTAGCCACATTTTCCAGCCCAACCTCTATGCCATCCTATTTAGCCACATTTTCCAGCCCAACCTCTATGCCATCCTATTTAGCCACATTTTCCAGCCCAACCTCTATGCCATCCTATTTAGCCACATTTTCCAGCCCCACCTCTATGCCATCCTATTTAGCCACATTTTCCAGCCCCACCTCTATGCCATCCTATTTAGCCACATTTTCCAGCCCAACCTCTATGCCATCCTATTTAGCCACATTTTCCAGCCCAACCTCTATGCCATCCTATTTAGCCACATTTTCCAGCCCCACCTCTATGCTATCCTATTTAGCCACATTTTCCAGCCCAACCTCTATGCCATCCTATTTAGCCACATTTTCCAGCCCAACCTCTATGCCATCCTATTTAGCCACATTTTCCAGCCCAACCTCTATGCCATCCTATTTAGCCACATTTTCCAGCCCCACCTCTATGCCATCCTATTTAGCCACATTTTCCAGCCCAACCTCTATGCCATCCTATTTAGCCACATTTTCCAGCCCAACCTCTATGCCATCCTATTTAGCCACATTTTCCAGCCCCACCTCTATGCCATCCTATTTAGCCACATTTTCCAGCCCCACCTCTATGCCATCCTATTTAGCCACATTTTCCAGCCCAACCTCTATGCCATCCTATTTAGCCACATTTTCCAGCCCAACCTCTATGCCTTCCTATTTAGCCACATTTTCCAGCCCAACCTCTATGCTATCCTATTTAGCCACATTTTCCAGCCCAACCTCTATGCCATCCTATTTAGCCACATTTTCCAGCCCAACCTCTATGCCATCCTATTTAGCCACATTTTCCAGCCCAACCTCTATGCCATCCTATTTAGCCACATTTTCCAGCCCAACCTCTATGCCATCCTATTTAGCCACATTTTCCAGCCCAACCTCTATGCCATCCTATTTAGCCACATTTTCCAGCCCAACCTCTATGCCATCCTATTTAGCCACATTTTCCAGCCCAACCTCTATGCCATCCTATTTAGCCACATTTTCCAGCCCCACCTCTATGCCATCCTATTTAGCCACATTTTCCAGCCCAACCTCTATGCCATCCTATTTAGCCACATTTTCCAGCCCCACCTCTATGCTATCCTATTTAGCCACATTTTCCAGCCCCACCTCTATGCCATCCTATTTAGCCACATTTTCCAGCCCAACCTCTATGCCATCCTATTTAGCCACATTTTCCAGCCCCACCTCTATGCCATCCTATTTAGCCACATTTTCCAGCCCTGCCTCTATGCCATCCTATTTAGCCACATTTTCCAGCCCAACCTCTATGCCATCCTATTTAGCCACATTTTCCAGCCCCGCCTCTATGCCATCCTATTTAGCCACATTTTCCAGCCCCACCTCTATGCCATCCTATTTAGCCACATTTTCCAGCCCCGCCTCTATGCCATCCTATTTAGCCACATTTTCCAGCCCAACCTCTATGCCATCCTATTTAGCCACATTTTCCAGCCCAACCTCTATGCCATCCTATTTAGCCACATTTTCCAGCCCCACCTCTATGCCATCCTATTTAGCCACATTTTCCAGCCCCACCTCTATGCCATCCTATTTAGCCACATTTTCCAGCCCAACCTCTATGCCATCCTATTTAGCCACATTTTCCAGCCCAACCTCTATGCCATCCTATTTAGCCACATTTTCCAGCCCAACCTCTATGCTATCCTATTTAGCCACATTTTCCAGCCCAACCTCTATGCCATTCTATTTAGCCACATTTTCCAGCCCAACCTCTATGCCATCCTATTTAGCCACATTTTCCAGCCCAACCTCTATGCCATCCTATTTAGCCACATTTTCCAGCCCAACCTCTATGCCATCCTATTTAGCCACATTTTCCAGCCCAACCTCTATGCCATCCTATTTAGCCACATTTTCCAGCCCAACCTCTATGCCATCCTATTTAGCCACATTTTCCAGCCCAACCTCTATGCCATCCTATTTAGCCACATTTTCCAGCCCCACCTCTATGCTATCCTATTTAGCCACATTTTCCAGCCCCACCTCTATGCCATCCTATTTAGCCACATTTTCCAGCCCAACCTCTATGCCATCCTATTTAGCCACATTTTCCAGCCCAACCTCTATGCCATCCTATTTAGCCACATTTTCCAGCCCAACCTCTATGCCATCCTATTTAGCCACATTTTCCAGCCCAACCTCTATGCCATCCTATTTAGCCACATTTTCCAGCCCAACCTCTATGCCATCCTATTTAGCCACATTTTCCAGCCCAACCTCTATGCCATCCTATTTAGCCACATTTTCCAGCCCCACCTCTATGCTATCCTATTTAGCCACATTTTCCAGCCCCACCTCTATGCCATCCTATTTAGCCACATTTTCCAGCCCAACCTCTATGCCATCCTATTTAGCCACATTTTCCAGCCCAACCTCTATGCTATCCTATTTAGCCACATTTTCCAGCCCAACCTCTATGCCATCCTATTTAGCCACATTTTCCAGCCCAACCTCTATGCCATCCTATTTAGCCACATTTTCCAGCCCAACCTCTATGCCATCCTATTTAGCCACATTTTCCAGCCCTGCCTCTATGCCATCCTATTTAGCCACATTTTCCAGCCCCACCTCTATGCCATCCTATTTAGCCACATTTTCCAGCCCTGCCTCTATGCTATCCTATTTAGCCACATTTTCCAGCCCCACCTCTATGCTATCCTATTTAGCCACATTTTCCAGCCCAACCTCTATGCCATCCTATTTAGCCACATTTTCCAGCCCTGCCTCTATGCTATCCTATTTAGCCACATTTTCCAGCCCCACCTCTATGCTATCCTATTTAGCCACATTTTCCAGCCCCGCCTCTATGCTATCCTATTTAGCCACATTTTCCAGCCCAACCTCTATGCCATCCTATTTAGCCACATTTTCCAGCCCTGCCTCTATGCCATCCTATTTAGCCACATTTTCCAGCCCCACCTCTATGCCATCCTATTTAGCCACATTTTCCAGCCCTGCCTCTATGCTATCCTATTTAGCCACATTTTCCAGCCCCACCTCTATGCCATCCTATTTAGCCACATTTTCCAGCCCTGCCTCTATGCCATCCTATTTAGCCACATTTTCCAGCCCTGCCTCTATGCTATCCTATTTAGCCACATTTTCCAGCCCCACCTCTATGCTATCCTATTTAGCCACATTTTCCAGCCCTGCCTCTATGCCATCCTATTTAGCCACATTTTCCAGCCCTGCCTCTATGCCATCCTATTTAGCCACATTTTCCAGCCCAACCTCTATGCCATCCTATTTAGCCACATTTTCCAGCCCCGCCTCTATGCCTATCCTATTTAGCCACATTTTCCAGCCCCACCTCTATGCCATCCTATTTAGCCACATTTTCCAGCCCCACCTCTATGCCATCCTATTTAGCCACATTTTCCAGCCCCACCTCTATGCCATCCTATTTAGCCACATTTTCCAGCCCCACCTCTATGCCATCCTATTTAGCCACATTTTCCAGCCCACCTCTATGCCATCCTATTTAGCCACATTTTCCAGCCCCACCTCTATGCCATCCTATTTAGCCACATTTTCCAGCCCCACCTCTATGCCATCCTATTTAGCCACATTTTCCAGCCCAACCTCTATGCCATCCTATTTAGCCACATTTTCCAGCCCCACCTCTATGCCATCCTATTTAGCCACATTTTCCAGCCCAACCTCTATGCCATCCTATTTAGCCACATTTTCCAGCCCCACCTCTATGCCATCCTATTTAGCCACATTTTCCAGCCCCACCTCTATGCCATCCTATTTAGCCACATTTTCCAGCCCCACCTCTATGCCATCCTATTTAGCCACATTTTCCAGCCCCACCTCTATGCCATCCTATTTAGCCACATTTTCCAGCCCCACCTCTATGCCATCCTATTTAGCCACATTTTCCAGCCCAACCTCTATGCCAATCCTATTTAGCCACATTTTCCAGCCCAACCTCTATGCCATCCTATTTAGCCACATTTTCCAGCCCCACCTCTATGCCTCCTATTTAGCCACATTTTCCAGCCCCACCTCTATGCCATCCTATTTAGCCACATTTTCCAGCCCCACCTCTATGCCATCCTATTTAGCCACATTTTCCAGCCCCACCTCTATGCCATCCTATTTAGCCACATTTTCCAGCCCCGCCTCTATGCCATCCTATTTAGCCACATTTTCCAGCCCAACCTCTATGCCATCCTATTTAGCCACATTTTCCAGCCCTGCCTCTATGCCATCCTATTTAGCCACATTTTCCAGCCCCACCTCTATGCTATCCTATTTAGCCACATTTTCCAGCCCTGCCTCTATGCTATCCTATTTAGCCACATTTTCCAGCCCCACCTCTATGCTATCCTATTTAGCCACATTTTCCAGCCCTGCCTCTATGCCATCCTATTTAGCCACATTTTCCAGCCCTGCCTCTATGCCATCCTATTTAGCCACATTTTCCAGCCCAACCTCTATGCCATCCTATTTAGCCACATTTTCCAGCCCCGCCTCTATGCTATCCTATTTAGCCACATTTTCCAGCCCCACCTCTATGCTATCCTATTTAGCCACATTTTCCAGCCCAACCTCTATGCCATCCTATTTAGCCACATTTTCCAGCCCCACCTCTATGCCATCCTATTTAGCCACATTTTCCAGCCCCACCTCTATGCCATCCTATTTAGCCACATTTTCCAGCCCCACCTCTATGCCATCCTATTTAGCCACATTTTCCAGCCCCACCTCTATGCCATCCTATTTAGCCACATTTTCCAGCCCCACCTCTATGCCATCCTATTTAGCCACATTTTCCAGCCCTGCCTCTATGCTATCCTATTTAGCCACATTTTCCAGCCCCACCTCTATGCCATCCTATTTAGCCACATTTTCCAGCCCTGCCTCTATGCCATCCTATTTAGCCACATTTTCCAGCCCTGCCTCTATGCTATCCTATTTAGCCACATTTTCCAGCCCCACCTCTATGCTATCCTATTTAGCCACATTTTCCAGCCCCACCTCTATGCTATCCTATTTAGCCACATTTTCCAGCCCTGCCTCTATGCCATCCTATTTAGCCACATTTTCCAGCCCTGCCTCTATGCCATCCTATTTAGCCACATTTTCCAGCCCAACCTCTATGCCATCCTATTTAGCCACATTTTCCAGCCCAACCTCTATGCCATCCTATTTAGCCACATTTTCCAGCCCAACCTCTATGCCATCCTATTTAGCCACATTTTCCAGCCCCGCCTCTATGCCATCCTATTTAGCCACATTTTCCAGCCCCACCTCTATGCTATCCTATTTAGCCACATTTTCCAGCCCTGCCTCTATGCCATCCTATTTAGCCACATTTTCCAGCCCCACCTCTATGCTATCCTATTTAGCCACATTTTCCAGCCCCACCTCTATGCTATCCTATTTAGCCACATTTTCCAGCCCTGCCTCTATGCCATCCTATTTAGCCACATTTTCCAGCCCTGCCTCTATGCCATCCTATTTAGCCACATTTTCCAGCCCAACCTCTATGCCATCCTATTTAGCCACATTTTCCAGCCCTGCCTCTATGCCATCCTATTTAGCCACATTTTCCAGCCCCGCCTCTATGCCATCCTATTTAGCCACATTTTCCAGCCCTGCCTCTATGCCATCCTATTTAGCCACATTTTCCAGCCCTGCCTCTATGCTATCCTATTTAGCCACATTTTCCAGCCCTGCCTCTATGCTATCCTATTTAGCCACATTTTCCAGCCCTGCCTCTATGCCATCCTATTTAGCCACATTTTCCAGCCCTGCCTCTATGCCATCCTATTTAGCCACATTTTCCAGCCCCGCCTCTATGCCATCCTATTTAGCCACATTTTCCAGCCCTGCCTCTATGCCATCCTATTTAGCCACATTTTCCAGCCCTGCCTCTATGCTATCCTATTTAGCCACATTTTCCAGCCCCACCTCTATGCTATCCTATTTAGCCACATTTTCCAGCCCCGCCTCTATGCTATCCTATTTAGCCACATTTTCCAGCCCCACCTCTATGCTATCCTATTTAGCCACATTTTCCAGCCCAACCTCTATGCCATCCTATTTAGCCACATTTTCCAGCCCAACCTCTATGCCATCCTATTTAGCCACATTTTCCAGCCCTGCCTCTATGCCATCCTATTTAGCCACATTTTCCAGCCCTGCCTCTATGCCATCCTATTTAGCCACATTTTCCAGCCCCGCCTCTATGCCATCCTATTTAGCCACATTTTCCAGCCCTGCCTCTATGCTATCCTATTTAGCCACATTTTCCAGCCCTGCCTCTATGCTATCCTATTTAGCCACATTTTCCAGCCCTGCCTCTATGCCATCCTATTTAGCCACATTTTCCAGCCCTGCCTCTATGCCATCCTATTTAGCCACATTTTCCAGCCCCGCCTCTATGCCATCCTATTTAGCCACATTTTCCAGCCCTGCCTCTATGCTATCCTATTTAGCCACATTTTCCAGCCCTGCCTCTATGCTATCCTATTTAGCCACATTTTCCAGCCCTGCCTCTATGCCATCCTATTTAGCCACATTTTCCAGCCCTGCCTCTATGCCATCCTATTTAGCCACATTTTCCAGCCCCGCCTCTATGCCATCCTATTTAGCCACATTTTCCAGCCCTGCCTCTATGCCATCCTATTTAGCCACATTTTCCAGCCCTGCCTCTATGCTATCCTATTTAGCCACATTTTCCAGCCCCACCTCTATGCTATCCTATTTAGCCACATTTTCCAGCCCCGCCTCTATGCCATCCTATTTAGCCACATTTTCCAGCCCCACCTCTATGCCATCCTATTTAGCCACATTTTCCAGCCCTGCCTCTATGCTATCCTATTTAGCCACATTTTCCAGCCCCACCTCTATGCTATCCTATTTAGCCACATTTTCCAGCCCAACCTCTATGCCATCCTATTTAGCCACATTTTCCAGCCCTGCCTCTATGCCATCCTATTTAGCCACATTTTCCAGCCCCACCTCTATGCCATCCTATTTAGCCACATTTTCCAGCCCTGCCTCTATGCTATCCTATTTAGCCACATTTTCCAGCCCCACCTCTATGCCATCCTATTTAGCCACATTTTCCAGCCCCACCTCTATGCCATCCTATTTAGCCACATTTTCCAGCCCTGCCTCTATGCTATCCTATTTAGCCACATTTTCCAGCCCTGCCTCTATGCTATCCTATTTAGCCACATTTTCCAGCCCCACCTCTATGCTATCCTATTTAGCCACATTTTCCAGCCCCACCTCTATGCTATCCTATTTAGCCACATTTTCCAGCCCCGCCTCTATGCCATCCTATTTAGCCACATTTTCCAGCCCCACCTCTATGCCATCCTATTTAGCCACATTTTCCAGCCCTGCCTCTATGCTATCCTATTTAGCCACATTTTCCAGCCCCACCTCTATGCCATCCTATTTAGCCACATTTTCCAGCCCCACCTCTATGCCATCCTATTTAGCCACATTTTCCAGCCCTGCCTCTATGCTATCCTATTTAGCCACATTTTCCAGCCCCACCTCTATGCTATCCTATTTAGCCACATTTTCCAGCCCAACCTCTATGCTATCCTATTTAGCCACATTTTCCAGCCCCGCCTCTATGCCATCCTATTTAGCCACATTTTCCAGCCCCACCTCTATGCCATCCTATTTAGCCACATTTTCCAGCCCTGCCTCTATGCTATCCTATTTAGCCACATTTTCCAGCCCCACCTCTATGCTATCCTATTTAGCCACATTTTCCAGCCCAACCTCTATGCCATCCTATTTAGCCACATTTTCCAGCCCTGCCTCTATGCCATCCTATTTAGCCACATTTTCCAGCCCCTCCTCTATGCCATCCTATTTAGCCACATTTTCCAGCCCCACCTCTATGCCATCCTATTTAGCCACATTTTCCAGCCCTGCCTCTATGCTATCCTATTTAGCCACATTTTCCAGCCCTGCCTCTATGCCATCCTATTTAGCCACATTTTCCAGCCCCGCCTCTATGCCATCCTATTTAGCCACATTTTCCAGCCCCGCCTCTATGCTATCCTATTTAGCCACATTTTCCAGCCCCACCTCTATGCTATCCTATTTAGCCACATTTTCCAGCCCAACCTCTATGCCATCCTATTTAGCCACATTTTCCAGCCCAACCTCTATGCCATCCTATTTAGCCACATTTTCCAGCCCCACCTCTATGCCATCCTATTTAGCCACATTTTCCAGCCCCGCCTCTATGCCATCCTATTTAGCCACATTTTCCAGCCCCACCTCTATGCTATCCTATTTAGCCACATTTTCCAGCCCAACCTCTATGCCATCCTATTTAGCCACATTTTCCAGCCCAACCTCTATGCCATCCTATTTAGCCACATTTTCCAGCCCTGCCTCTATGCCATCCTATTTAGCCACATTTTCCAGCCCAACCTCTATGCTATCCTATTTAGCCACATTTTCCAGCCCTGCCTCTATGCTATCCTATTTAGCCACATTTTCCAGCCCAACCTCTATGCCATCCTATTTAGCCACATTTTCCAGCCCTGCCTCTATGCCATCCTATTTAGCCACATTTTCCAGCCCAACCTCTATGCTATCCTATTTAGCCACATTTTCCAGCCCTGCCTCTATGCCATCCTATTTAGCCACATTTTCCAGCCCAACCTCTATGCCATCCTATTTAGCCACATTTTCCAGCCCTGCCTCTATGCCATCCTATTTAGCCACATTTTCCAGCCCAACCTCTATGCTATCCTATTTAGCCACATTTTCCAGCCCTGCCTCTATGCCATCCTATTTAGCCACATTTTCCAGCCCTGCCTCTATGCCATCCTATTTAGCCACATTTTCCAGCTCTGCCTCTATGCTATCCTATTTAGCCACATTTTCCAGCCCCACCTCTATGCCATCCTATTTAGCCACATTTTCCAGCCCTGCCTCTATGCTATCCTATTTAGCCACATTTTCCAGCCCTGCCTCTATGCCATCCTATTTAGCCACATTTTCCAGCCCCACCTCTATGCCATCCTATTTAGCCACATTTTCCAGCCCCGCCTCTATGCTATCCTATTTAGCCACATTTTCCAGCCCCACCTCTATGCTATCCTATTTAGCCACATTTTCCAGCCCAACCTCTATGCCATCCTATTTAGCCACATTTTCCAGCCCAACCTCTATGCCATCCTATTTAGCCACATTTTCCAGCCCTGCCTCTATGCCATCCTATTTAGCCACATTTTCCAGCCCAACCTCTATGCTATCCTATTTAGCCACATTTTCCAGCCCTGCCTCTATGCTATCCTATTTAGCCACATTTTCCAGCCCAACCTCTATGCCATCCTATTTAGCCACATTTTCCAGCCCTGCCTCTATGCCATCCTATTTAGCCACATTTTCCAGCCCAACCTCTATGCTATCCTATTTAGCCACATTTTCCAGCCCTGCCTCTATGCCATCCTATTTAGCCACATTTTCCAGCCCAACCTCTATGCCATCCTATTTAGCCACATTTTCCAGCCCTGCCTCTATGCCATCCTATTTAGCCACATTTTCCAGCCCTGCCTCTATGCTATCCTATTTAGCCACATTTTCCAGCCCAACCTCTATGCTATCCTATTTAGCCACATTTTCCAGCCCTGCCTCTATGCCATCCTATTTAGCCACATTTTCCAGCCCTGCCTCTATGCCATCCTATTTAGCCACATTTTCCAGCTCTGCCTCTATGCTATCCTATTTAGCCACATTTTCCAGCCCCACCTCTATGCCATCCTATTTAGCCACATTTTCCAGCCCTGCCTCTATGCTATCCTATTTAGCCACATTTTCCAGCCCTGCCTCTATGCCATCCTATTTAGCCACATTTTCCAGCCCCACCTCTATGCCATCCTATTTAGCCACATTTTCCAGCCCCGCCTCTATGCTATCCTATTTAGCCACATTTTCCAGCCCCACCTCTATGCTATCCTATTTAGCCACATTTTCCAGCCCAACCTCTATGCCATCCTATTTAGCCACATTTTCCAGCCCAACCTCTATGCCATCCTATTTAGCCACATTTTCCAGCCCTGCCTCTATGCCATCCTATTTAGCCACATTTTCCAGCCCAACCTCTATGCTATCCTATTTAGCCACATTTTCCAGCCCTGCCTCTATGCTATCCTATTTAGCCACATTTTCCAGCCCAACCTCTATGCCATCCTATTTAGCCACATTTTCCAGCCCTGCCTCTATGCCATCCTATTTAGCCACATTTTCCAGCCCAACCTCTATGCCATCCTATTTAGCCACATTTTCCAGCCCTGCCTCTATGCCATCCTATTTAGCCACATTTTCCAGCCCAACCTCTATGCCATCCTATTTAGCCACATTTTCCAGCCCAACCTCTATGCCATCCTATTTAGCCACATTTTCCAGCCCTGCCTCTATGCCATCCTATTTAGCCACATTTTCCAGCCCAACCTCTATGCTATCCTATTTAGCCACATTTTCCAGCCCAACCTCTATGCCATCCTATTTAGCCACATTTTCCAGCCCTGCCTCTATGCCATCCTATTTAGCCACATTTTCCAGCCCAACCTCTATGCCATCCTATTTAGCCACATTTTCCAGCCCAACCTCTATGCCATCCTATTTAGCCACATTTTCCAGCCCTGCCTCTATGCTATCCTATTTAGCCACATTTTCCAGCCCAACCTCTATGCCATCCTATTTAGCCACATTTTCCAGCCCAACCTCTATGCCATCCTATTTAGCCACATTTTCCAGCCCAACCTCTATGCCATCCTATTTAGCCACATTTTCCAGCCCTGCCTCTATGCCATCCTATTTAGCCACATTTTCCAGCCCAACCTCTATGCTATCCTATTTAGCCACATTTTCCAGCCCTGCCTCTATGCCATCCTATTTAGCCACATTTTCCAGCCCTGCCTCTATGCCATCCTATTTAGCCACATTTTCCAGCTCTGCCTCTATGCTATCCTATTTAGCCACATTTTCCAGCCCCGCCTCTATGCTATCCTATTTAGCCACATTTTCCAGCCCCACCTCTATGCTATCCTATTTAGCCACATTTTCCAGCCCAACCTCTATGCCATCCTATTTAGCCACATTTTCCAGCCCCACCTCTATGCCATCCTATTTAGCCACATTTTCCAGCCCTGCCTCTATGCTATCCTATTTAGCCACATTTTCCAGCCCTGCCTCTATGCCATCCTATTTAGCCACATTTTCCAGCTCTGCCTCTATGCTATCCTATTTAGCCACATTTTCCAGCCCCGCCTCTATGCTATCCTATTTAGCCACATTTTCCAGCCCCACCTCTATGCTATCCTATTTAGCCACATTTTCCAGCCCAACCTCTATGCCATCCTATTTAGCCACATTTTCCAGCCCCACCTCTATGCCATCCTATTTAGCCACATTTTCCAGCCCTGCCTCTATGCCATCCTATTTAGCCACATTTTCCAGCCCTGCCTCTATGCCATCCTATTTAGCCACATTTTCCAGCCCTGCCTCTATGCCATCCTATTTAGCCACATTTTCCAGCCCTGCCTCTATGCCATCCTATTTAGCCACATTTTCCAGCCCTGCCTCTATGCCATCCTATTTAGCCACATTTTCCAGCCCAACCTCTATGCCATCCTATTTAGCCACATTTTCCAGCCCTGCCTCTATGCCATCCTATTTAGCCACATTTTCCAGCCCCACCTCTATGCCATCCTATTTAGCCACATTTTCCAGCCCCACCTCTATGCCATCCTATTTAGCCACATTTTCCAGCCCCACCTCTATGCCATCCTATTTAGCCACATTTTCCAGCCCCGCCTCTATGCCATCCTATTTAGCCACATTTTCCAGCCCAACCTCTATGCCATCCTATTTAGCCACATTTTCCAGCCCCACCTCTATGCCATCCTATTTAGCCACATTTTCCAGCCCTGCCTCTATGCCATCCTATTTAGCCACATTTTCCAGCCCTGCCTCTATGCTATCCTATTTAGCCACATTTTCCAGCCCCACCTCTATGCTATCCTATTTAGCCACATTTTCCAGCCCTGCCTCTATGCCATCCTATTTAGCCACATTTTCCAGCCCTGCCTCTATGCCATCCTATTTAGCCACATTTTCCAGCCCAACCTCTATGCCATCCTATTTAGCCACATTTTCCAGCCCCGCCTCTATGCTATCCTATTTAGCCACATTTTCCAGCCCCACCTCTATGCTATCCTATTTAGCCACATTTTCCAGCCCAACCTCTATGCCATCCTATTTAGCCACATTTTCCAGCCCCACCTCTATGCCATCCTATTTAGCCACATTTTCCAGCCCCACCTCTATGCCATCCTATTTAGCCACATTTTCCAGCCCCACCTCTATGCCATCCTATTTAGCCACATTTTCCAGCCCCACCTCTATGCCATCCTATTTAGCCACATTTTCCAGCCCCACCTCTATGCCATCCTATTTAGCCACATTTTCCAGCCCTGCCTCTATGCTATCCTATTTAGCCACATTTTCCAGCCCCACCTCTATGCCATCCTATTTAGCCACATTTTCCAGCCCTGCCTCTATGCCATCCTATTTAGCCACATTTTCCAGCCCTGCCTCTATGCTATCCTATTTAGCCACATTTTCCAGCCCCACCTCTATGCTATCCTATTTAGCCACATTTTCCAGCCCCACCTCTATGCTATCCTATTTAGCCACATTTTCCAGCCCTGCCTCTATGCCATCCTATTTAGCCACATTTTCCAGCCCTGCCTCTATGCCATCCTATTTAGCCACATTTTCCAGCCCAACCTCTATGCCATCCTATTTAGCCACATTTTCCAGCCCCGCCTCTATGCTATCCTATTTAGCCACATTTTCCAGCCCCACCTCTATGCTATCCTATTTAGCCACATTTTCCAGCCCAACCTCTATGCCATCCTATTTAGCCACATTTTCCAGCCCCACCTCTATGCCATCCTATTTAGCCACATTTTCCAGCCCTGCCTCTATGCCATCCTATTTAGCCACATTTTCCAGCCCTGCCTCTATGCTATCCTATTTAGCCACATTTTCCAGCCCCACCTCTATGCTATCCTATTTAGCCACATTTTCCAGCCCCGCCTCTATGCTATCCTATTTAGCCACATTTTCCAGCCCTGCCTCTATGCCATCCTATTTAGCCACATTTTCCAGCCCTGCCTCTATGCCATCCTATTTAGCCACATTTTCCAGCCCTGCCTCTATGCCATCCTATTTAGCCACATTTTCCAGCCCCGCCTCTATGCCATCCTATTTAGCCACATTTTCCAGCCCTGCCTCTATGCCATCCTATTTAGCCACATTTTCCAGCCCTGCCTCTATGCTATCCTATTTAGCCACATTTTCCAGCCCTGCCTCTATGCTATCCTATTTAGCCACATTTTCCAGCCCTGCCTCTATGCCATCCTATTTAGCCACATTTTCCAGCCCTGCCTCTATGCCATCCTATTTAGCCACATTTTCCAGCCCCGCCTCTATGCCATCCTATTTAGCCACATTTTCCAGCCCTGCCTCTATGCCATCCTATTTAGCCACATTTTCCAGCCCTGCCTCTATGCTATCCTATTTAGCCACATTTTCCAGCCCCACCTCTATGCTATCCTATTTAGCCACATTTTCCAGCCCCGCCTCTATGCTATCCTATTTAGCCACATTTTCCAGCCCCACCTCTATGCTATCCTATTTAGCCACATTTTCCAGCCCAACCTCTATGCCATCCTATTTAGCCACATTTTCCAGCCCAACCTCTATGCCATCCTATTTAGCCACATTTTCCAGCCCTGCCTCTATGCCATCCTATTTAGCCACATTTTCCAGCCCTGCCTCTATGCCATCCTATTTAGCCACATTTTCCAGCCCTGCCTCTATGCCATCCTATTTAGCCACATTTTCCAGCCCTGCCTCTATGCTATCCTATTTAGCCACATTTTCCAGCCCTGCCTCTATGCTATCCTATTTAGCCACATTTTCCAGCCCTGCCTCTATGCCATCCTATTTAGCCACATTTTCCAGCCCTGCCTCTATGCCATCCTATTTAGCCACATTTTCCAGCCCCGCCTCTATGCCATCCTATTTAGCCACATTTTCCAGCCCTGCCTCTATGCCATCCTATTTAGCCACATTTTCCAGCCCTGCCTCTATGCTATCCTATTTAGCCACATTTTCCAGCCCCACCTCTATGCTATCCTATTTAGCCACATTTTCCAGCCCCGCCTCTATGCCATCCTATTTAGCCACATTTTCCAGCCCCACCTCTATGCCATCCTATTTAGCCACATTTTCCAGCCCTGCCTCTATGCCATCCTATTTAGCCACATTTTCCAGCCCTGCCTCTATGCTATCCTATTTAGCCACATTTTCCAGCCCCACCTCTATGCTATCCTATTTAGCCACATTTTCCAGCCCAACCTCTATGCCATCCTATTTAGCCACATTTTCCAGCCCTGCCTCTATGCTATCCTATTTAGCCACATTTTCCAGCCCAACCTCTATGCCATCCTATTTAGCCACATTTTCCAGCCCTGCCTCTATGCTATCCTATTTAGCCACATTTTCCAGCCCCACCTCTATGCCATCCTATTTAGCCACATTTTCCAGCCCCACCTCTATGCCATCCTATTTAGCCACATTTTCCAGCCCTGCCTCTATGCTATCCTATTTAGCCACATTTTCCAGCCCTGCCTCTATGCCATCCTATTTAGCCACATTTTCCAGCCCCACCTCTATGCCATCCTATTTAGCCACATTTTCCAGCCCCGCCTCTATGCTATCCTATTTAGCCACATTTTCCAGCCCTGCCTCTATGCTATCCTATTTAGCCACATTTTCCAGCCCAACCTCTATGCCATCCTATTTAGCCACATTTTCCAGCCCCGCCTCTATGCTATCCTATTTAGCCACATTTTCCAGCCCTGCCTCTATGCTATCCTATTTAGCCACATTTTCCAGCCCCACCTCTATGCCATCCTATTTAGCCACATTTTCCAGCCCCACCTCTATGCCATCCTATTTAGCCACATTTTCCAGCCCCGCCTCTATGCCATCCTATTTAGCCACATTTTCCAGCCCTGCCTCTATGCTATCCTATTTAGCCACATTTTCCAGCCCAACCTCTATGCCATCCTATTTAGCCACATTTTCCAGCCCAACCTCTATGCCATCCTATTTAGCCACATTTTCCAGCCCTGCCTCTATGCCATCCTATTTAGCCACATTTTCCAGCCCAACCTCTATGCTATCCTATTTAGCCACATTTTCCAGCCCTGCCTCTATGCTATCCTATTTAGCCACATTTTCCAGCCCAACCTCTATGCCATCCTATTTAGCCACATTTTCCAGCCCTGCCTCTATGCCATCCTATTTAGCCACATTTTCCAGCCCAACCTCTATGCTATCCTATTTAGCCACATTTTCCAGCCCTGCCTCTATGCCATCCTATTTAGCCACATTTTCCAGCCCCACCTCTATGCCATCCTATTTAGCCACATTTTCCAGCCCTGCCTCTATGCTATCCTATTTAGCCACATTTTCCAGCCCAACCTCTATGCCATCCTATTTAGCCACATTTTCCAGCCCTGCCTCTATGCCATCCTATTTAGCCACATTTTCCAGCCCTGCCTCTATGCCATCCTATTTAGCCACATTTTCCAGCCCTGCCTCTATGCCATCCTATTTAGCCACATTTTCCAGCCCCACCTCTATGCCATCCTATTTAGCCACATTTTCCAGCCCCACCTCTATGCCATCCTATTTAGCCACATTTTCCAGCCCTGCCTCTATGCCATCCTATTTAGCCACATTTTCCAGCCCTGCCTCTATGCCATCCTATTTAGCCACATTTTCCAGCCCTGCCTCTATGCCATCCTATTTAGCCACATTTTCCAGCCCTGCCTCTATGCCATCCTATTTAGCCACATTTTCCAGCCCTGCCTCTATGCCATCCTATTTAGCCACATTTTCCAGCCCCACCTCTATGCCATCCTATTTAGCCACATTTTCCAGCCCCACCTCTATGCCATCCTATTTAGCCACATTTTCCAGCCCTGCCTCTATGCCATCCTATTTAGCCACATTTTCCAGCCCTGCCTCTATGCCATCCTATTTAGCCACATTTTCCAGCCCTGCCTCTATGCCATCCTATTTAGCCACATTTTCCAGCCCAACCTCTATGCTATCCTATTTAGCCACATTTTCCAGCCCAACCTCTATGCTATCCTATTTAGCCACATTTTCCAGCCCAACCTCTATGCCATCCTATTTAGCCACATTTTCCAGCCCAACCTCTATGCCATCCTATTTAGCCACATTTTCCAGCCCAACCTCTATGCCATCCTATTTAGCCACATTTTCCAGCCCAACCTCTATGCTATCCTATTTAGCCACATTTTCCAGCCCAACCTCTATGCCATCCTATTTAGCCACATTTTCCAGCCCTGCCTCTATGCCATCCTATTTAGCCACATTTTCCAGCCCTGCCTCTATGCCATCCTATTTAGCCACATTTTCCAGCCCAACCTCTATGCTATCCTATTTAGCCACATTTTCCAGCCCAACCTCTATGCTATCCTATTTAGCCACATTTTCCAGCCCAACCTCTATGCCATCCTATTTAGCCACATTTTCCAGCCCAACCTCTATGCCATCCTATTTAGCCACATTTTCCAGCCCAACCTCTATGCTATCCTATTTAGCCACATTTTCCAGCCCAACCTCTATGCCATCCTATTTAGCCACATTTTCCAGCCCAACCTCTATGCCATCCTATTTAGCCACATTTTCCAGCCCCACCTCTATGCCATCCTATTTAGCCACATTTTCCAGCCCAACCTCTATGCCATCCTATTTAGCCACATTTTCCAGCCCAACCTCTATGCCATCCTATTTAGCCACATTTTCCAGCCCAACCTCTATGCCATCCTATTTAGCCACATTTTCCAGCCCCACCTCTATGCCATCCTATTTAGCCACATTTTCCAGCCCAACCTCTATGCCATCCTATTTAGCCACATTTTCCAGCCCAACCTCTATGCCATCCTATTTAGCCACATTTTCCAGCCCCACCTCTATGCCATCCTATTTAGCCACATTTTCCAGCCCAACCTCTATGCCATCCTATTTAGCCACATTTTCCAGCCCAACCTCTATGCCATCCTATTTAGCCACATTTTCCAGCCCAACCTCTATGCCATCCTATTTAGCCACATTTTCCAGCCCTGCCTCTATGCTATCCTATTTAGCCACATTTTCCAGCCCAACCTCTATGCCATCCTATTTAGCCACATTTTCCAGCCCAACCTCTATGCTATCCTATTTAGCCACATTTTCCAGCCCTGCCTCTATGCCATCCTATTTAGCCACATTTTCCAGCCCCACCTCTATGCTATCCTATTTAGCCACATTTTCCAGCCCTGCCTCTATGCCATCCTATTTAGCCACATTTTCCAGCCCCACCTCTATGCCATCCTATTTAGCCACATTTTCCAGCCCAACCTCTATGCCATCCTATTTAGCCACATTTTCCAGCCCAACCTCTATGCCATCCTATTTAGCCACATTTTCCAGCCCAACCTCTATGCTATCCTATTTAGCCACATTTTCCAGCCCAACCTCTATGCCATCCTATTTAGCCACATTTTCCAGCCCAACCTCTATGCCATCCTATTTAGCCACATTTTCCAGCCCAACCTCTATGCCATCCTATTTAGCCACATTTTCCAGCCCAACCTCTATGCCATCCTATTTAGCCACATTTTCCAGCCCCACCTCTATGCCATCCTATTTAGCCACATTTTCCAGCCCAACCTCTATGCTATCCTATTTAGCCACATTTTCCAGCCCTGCCTCTATGCCATCCTATTTAGCCACATTTTCCAGCCCCACCTCTATGCCATCCTATTTAGCCACATTTTCCAGCCCTGCCTCTATGCCATCCTATTTAGCCACATTTTCCAGCCCAACCTCTATGCCATCCTATTTAGCCACATTTTCCAGCCCAACCTCTATGCCATCCTATTTAGCCACATTTTCCAGCCCAACCTCTATGCCATCCTATTTAGCCACATTTTCCAGCCCAACCTCTATGCCATCCTATTTAGCCACATTTTCCAGCCCCACCTCTATGCCATCCTATTTAGCCACATTTTCCAGCCCCACCTCTATGCCATCCTATTTAGCCACATTTTCCAGCCCCACCTCTATGCCATCCTATTTAGCCACATTTTCCAGCCCTGCCTCTATGCCATCCTATTTAGCCACATTTTCCAGCCCTGCCTCTATGCCATCCTATTTAGCCACATTTTCCAGCCCCACCTCTATGCCATCCTATTTAGCCACATTTTCCAGCCCTGCCTCTATGCCATCCTATTTAGCCACATTTTCCAGCCCAACCTCTATGCCATCCTATTTAGCCACATTTTCCAGCCCCACCTCTATGCCATCCTATTTAGCCACATTTTCCAGCCCTGCCTCTATGCCATCCTATTTAGCCACATTTTCCAGCCCAACCTCTATGCCATCCTATTTAGCCACATTTTCCAGCCCCACCTCTATGCCATCCTATTTAGCCACATTTTCCAGCCCTGCCTCTATGCCATCCTATTTAGCCACATTTTCCAGCCCAACCTCTATGCCATCCTATTTAGCCACATTTTCCAGCCCCACCTCTATGCCATCCTATTTAGCCACATTTTCCAGCCCTGCCTCTATGCCATCCTATTTAGCCACATTTTCCAGCCCTACCTCTATGCCATCCTATTTAGCCACATTTTCCAGCCCAACCTCTATGCCATCCTATTTAGCCACATTTTCCAGCCCAACCTCTATGCCATCCTATTTAGCCACATTTTCCAGCCCAACCTCTATGCCATCCTATTTAGCCACATTTTCCAGCCCAACCTCTATGCCATCCTATTTAGCCACATTTTCCAGCCCCACCTCTATGCTATCCTATTTAGCCACATTTTCCAGCCCAACCTCTATGCTATCCTATTTAGCCACATTTTCCAGCCCAACCTCTATGCCATCCTATTTAGCCACATTTTCCAGCCCAACCTCTATGCCATCCTATTTAGCCACATTTTCCAGCCCAACCTCTATGCCATCCTATTTAGCCACATTTTCCAGCCCAACCTCTATGCCATCCTATTTAGCCACATTTTCCAGCCCAACCTCTATGCCATCCTATTTAGCCACATTTTCCAGCCCAACCTCTATGCCATCCTATTTAGCCACATTTTCCAGCCCAACCTCTATGCCATCCTATTTAGCCACATTTTCCAGCCCAACCTCTATGCCATCCTATTTAGCCACATTTTCCAGCCCAACCTCTATGCTATCCTATTTAGCCACATTTTCCAGCCCCAACCTCTATGCCATCCTATTTAGCCACATTTTCCAGCCCAACCTCTATGCTATCCTATTTAGCCACATTTTCCAGCCCAACCTCTATGCCATCCTATTTAGCCACATTTTCCAGCCCAACCTCTATGCCATCCTATTTAGCCACATTTTCCAGCCCACACCTCTATGCCATCCTATTTAGCCACATTTTCCAGCCCCACCTCTATGCCATCCTATTTAGCCACATTTTCCAGCCCCACCTCTATGCCATCCTATTTAGCCACATTTTCCAGCCCTGCCTCTATGCCATCCTATTTAGCCACATTTTCCAGCCCTGCCTCTATGCCATCCTATTTAGCCACATTTTCCAGCCCTGCCTCTATGCCATCCTATTTAGCCACATTTTCCAGCCCCACCTCTATGCCATCCTATTTAGCCACATTTTCCAGCCCTGCCTCTATGCCATCCTATTTAGCCACATTTTCCAGCCCTGCCTCTATGCTATCCTATTTAGCCACATTTTCCAGCCCCACCTCTATGCTATCCTTTTAGCCACATTTTCCAGCCCAACCTCTATGCCATCCTATTTAGCCACATTTTCCAGCCCTGCCTCTATGCCATCCTATTTAGCCACATTTTCCAGCCCTGCCTCTATGCCATCCTATTTAGCCACATTTTCCAGCCCCGCCTCTATGCCATCCTATTTAGCCACATTTTCCAGCCCCACCTCTATGCCATCCTATTTAGCCACATTTTCCAGCCCTGCCTCTATGCTATCCTATTTAGCCACATTTTCCAGCCCTGCCTCTATGCCATCCTATTTAGCCACATTTTCCAGCCCTGCCTCTATGCTATCCTATTTAGCCACATTTTCCAGCCCCTCCTCTATGCTATCCTATTTAGCCACATTTTCCAGCCCTGCCTCTATGCCATCCTATTTAGCCACATTTTCCAGCCCAACCTCTATGCCATCCTATTTAGCCACATTTTCCAGCCCTGCCTCTATGCTATCCTATTTAGCCACATTTTCCAGCCCTGCCTCTATGCCATCCTATTTAGCCACATTTTCCAGCCCAACCTCTATGCTATCCTATTTAGCCACATTTTCCAGCCCTGCCTCTATGCTATCCTATTTAGCCACATTTTCCAGCCCTGCCTCTATGCCATCCTATTTAGCCACATTTTCCAGCCCTGCCTCTATGCTATCCTATTTAGCCACATTTTCCAGCCCAACCTCTATGCCATCCTATTTAGCCACATTTTCCAGCCCCACCTCTATGCCATCCTATTTAGCCACATTTTCCAGCCCTGCCTCTATGCTATCCTATTTAGCCACATTTTCCAGCCCTGCCTCTATGCCATCCTATTTAGCCACATTTTCCAGCCCTGCCTCTATGCTATCCTATTTAGCCACATTTTCCAGCCCCACCTCTATGCTATCCTATTTAGCCACATTTTCCAGCCCAACCTCTATGCCATCCTATTTAGCCACATTTTCCAGCCCCACCTCTATGCCATCCTATTTAGCCACATTTTCCAGCCCTGCCTCTATGCCATCCTATTTAGCCACATTTTCCAGCCCTGCCTCTATGCCATCCTATTTAGCCACATTTTCCAGCCCTGCCTCTATGCCATCCTATTTAGCCACATTTTCCAGCCCTGCCTCTATGCCATCCTATTTAGCCACATTTTCCAGCCCTGCCTCTATGCCATCCTATTTAGCCACATTTTCCAGCCCAACCTCTATGCCATCCTATTTAGCCACATTTTCCAGCCCTGCCTCTATGCCATCCTATTAGGCCACATTTTCCAGCCCAACCTCTATGCCATCCTATTTAGCCACATTTTCCAGCCCCACCTCTATGCCATCCTATTTAGCCACATTTTCCAGCCCTGCCTCTATGCCTATCCTATTTAGCCACATTTTCCAGCCCTGCCTCTATGCCATCCTATTTAGCCACATTTTCCAGCCCAACCTCTATGCCATCCTATTTAGCCACATTTTCCAGCCCTGCCTCTATGCCATCCTATTAGGCCACATTTTCCAGCCCAACCTCTATGCCATCCTATTTAGCCACATTTTCCAGCCCCACCTCTATGCCATCCTATTTAGCCACATTTTCCAGCCCTGCCTCTATGCATCCTATTTAGCCACATTTTCCAGCCCTGCCTCTATGCCATCCTATTTAGCCACATTTTCCAGCCCAACCTCTATGCCATCCTATTTAGCCACATTTTCCAGCCCTGCCTCTATGCCATCCTATTAGGCACATTTTCCAGCCCAACCTCTATGCCATCCTATTTAGCCACATTTTCCAGCCCACCTCTATGCCATCCTATTTAGCCACATTTTCCAGCCCCACCTCTATGCCATCCTATTTAGCCACATTTTCCAGCCCCACCTCTATGCCATCCTATTTAGCCACATTTTCCAGCCCCACCTCTATGCCATCCTATTTAGCCACATTTTCCAGCCCCACCTCTATGCCATCCTATTTAGCCACATTTTCCAGCCCCACCTCTATGCCATCCTATTTAGCCACATTTTCCAGCCCCACCTCTATGCCATCCTATTTAGCCACATTTTCCAGCCCTGCCTCTATGCTATCCTATTTAGCCACATTTTCCAGCCCCACCTCTATGCCATCCTATTTAGCCACATTTTCCAGCCCCACCTCTATGCTATCCTATTTAGCCACATTTTCCAGCCCTGCCTCTATGCCATCCTATTTAGCCACATTTTCCAGCCCCACCTCTATGCTATCCTATTTAGCCACATTTTCCAGCCCCACCTCTATGCTATCCTATTTAGCCACATTTTCCAGCCCAACCTCTATGCCATCCTATTTAGCCACATTTTCCAGCCCCACCTCTATGCTATCCTATTTAGCCACATTTTCCAGCCCAACCTCTATGCCATCCTATTTAGCCACATTTTCCAGCCCTGCCTCTATGCCATCCTATTAGGCACATTTTCCAGCCCAACCTCTATGCCATCCTATTTAGCCACATTTTCCAGCCCCACCTCTATGCCATCCTATTTAGCCACATTTTCCAGCCCCAGCCTCTATGCCATCCTATTTAGCCACATTTTCCAGCCCCACCTCTATGCCATCCTATTTAGCCACATTTTCCAGCCCCACCTCTATGCCATCCTATTTAGCCACATTTTCCAGCCCCACCTCTATGCCATCCTATTTAGCCACATTTTCCAGCCCTGCCTCTATGCCATCCTATTTAGCCACATTTTCCAGCCCCACCTCTATGCTATCCTATTTAGCCACATTTTCCAGCCCTGCCTCTATGCCATCCTATTTAGCCACATTTTCCAGCCCACCTCTATGCTATCCTATTTAGCCACATTTTCCAGCCCAACCTCTATGCCATCCTATTTAGCCACATTTTCCAGCCCTGCCTCTATGCCATCCTATTAGCCACATTTTCCAGCCCAACCTCTATGCCATCCTATTTAGCCACATTTTCCAGCCCCACCTCTATGCCAATCCTATTTAGCCACATTTTCCAGCCCCACCTCTATGCCATCCTATTTAGCCACATTTTCCAGCCCTGCCTCTATGCTATCCTATTTAGCCACATTTTCCAGCCCCAACCTCTATGCCATCCTATTTAGCCACATTTTCCAGCCCCACCTCTATGCCATCCTATTTAGCCACATTTTCCAGCCCCACCTCTATGCCATCCTATTTAGCCACATTTTCCAGCCCTGCCTCTATGCCATCCTATTTAGCCACATTTTCCAGCCCCACCTCTATGCCATCCTATTTAGCCACATTTTCCAGCCCCTGCCTCTATGCTATCCTATTTAGCCACATTTTCCAGCCCCACCTCTATGCTATCCTATTTAGCCACATTTTCCAGCCCTGCCTCTATGCTATCCTATTTAGCCACATTTTCCAGCCCTGCCTCTATGCCTATCCTATTTAGCCACATTTTCCAGCCCAACCTCTATGCCATCCTATTTAGCCACATTTTCCAGCCCTGCCTCTATGCCATCCTATTTAGCCACATTTTCCAGCCCCACCTCTATGCCATCCTATTTAGCCACATTTTCCAGCCCTGCCTCTATGCCATCCTATTTAGCCACATTTTCCAGCCCCACCTCTATGCTATCCTATTTAGCCACATTTTCCAGCCCCACCTCTATGCTATCCTATTTAGCCACATTTTCCAGCCCCACCTCTATGCCATCCTATTTAGCCACATTTTCCAGCCCCACCTCTATGCCATCCTATTTAGCCACATTTTCCAGCCCCAACCTCTATGCCATCCTATTTAGCCACATTTTCCAGCCCTGCCTCTATGCCATCCTATTTAGCCACATTTTCCAGCCCCAACCTCTATGCTATCCTATTTAGCCACATTTTCCAGCCCTGCCTCTATGCCTATCCTATTTAGCCACATTTTCCAGCCCCTGCCTCTATGCTATCCTATTTAGCCACATTTTCCAGCCCTGCCTCTATGCCATCCTATTTAGCCACATTTTCCAGCCCCACCTCTATGCCTATCCTATTTAGCCACATTTTCCAGCCCTGCCTCTATGCCATCCTATTTAGCCACATTTTCCAGCCCAACCTCTATGCCATCCTATTTAGCCACATTTTCCAGCCCCACCTCTATGCCATCCTATTTAGCCACATTTTCCAGCCCCTGCCTCTATGCCATCCTATTTAGCCACATTTTCCAGCCCCACCTCTATGCCATCCTATTTAGCCACATTTTCCAGCCCCACCTCTATGCCATCCTATTTAGCCACATTTTCCAGCCCCACCTCTATGCTATCCTATTTAGCCACATTTTCCAGCCCTGCCTCTATGCTATCCTATTTAGCCACATTTTCCAGCCCCACCTCTATGCCATCCTATTTAGCCACATTTTCCAGCCCTGCCTCTATGCCTATCCTATTTAGCCACATTTTCCAGCCCCACCTCTATGCTATCCTATTTAGCCACATTTTCCAGCCCTGCCTCTATGCTATCCTATTTAGCCACATTTTCCAGCCCAACCTCTATGCCATCCTATTTAGCCACATTTTCCAGCCCTGCCTCTATGCTATCCTATTTAGCCACATTTTCCAGCCCAACCTCTATGCCATCCTATTTAGCCACATTTTCCAGCCCTGCCTCTATGCTATCCTATTTAGCCACATTTTCCAGCCCCACCTCTATGCTATCCTATTTAGCCACATTTTCCAGCCCAACCTCTATGCCATCCTATTTAGCCACATTTTCCAGCCCAACCTCTATGCCATCCTATTTAGCCACATTTTCCAGCCCTGCCTCTATGCTATCCTATTTAGCCACATTTTCCAGCCCCACCTCTATGCTATCCTATTTAGCCACATTTTCCAGCCCTACCTCTATGCCATCCTATTTAGCCACATTTTCCAGCCCCACCTCTATGCTATCCTATTTAGCCACATTTTCCAGCCCAGCCTCTATGCTATCCTATTTAGCCACATTTTCCAGCCCCAACCTCTATGCCATCCTATTTAGCCACATTTTCCAGCCCTGCCTCTATGCCATCCTATTTAGCCACATTTTCCAGCCCCACCTCTATGCCATCCTATTTAGCCACATTTTCCAGCCCTGCCTCTATGCCATCCTATTTAGCCACATTTTCCAGCCCCACCTCTATGCTATCCTATTTAGCCACATTTTCCAGCCCTGCCTCTATGCTATCCTATTTAGCCACATTTTCCAGCCCAACCTCTATGCCATCCTATTTAGCCACATTTTCCAGCCCCTGCCTCTATGCTATCCTATTTAGCCACATTTTCCAGCCCAACCTCTATGCCATCCTATTTAGCCCACATTTTCCAGCCCTGCCTCTATGCTATCCTTTGCACATTTAAGCCCACATTTTCCAGCCCCACCTCTATGCTATCCTATTTAGCCACATTTTCCAGCCCCAACCTCTATGCCATCCTATTTAGCCACATTTTCCAGCCCCACCTCTATGCTATCCTATTTAGCCACATTTTCCAGCCCCACCTCTATGCTATCCTATTTAGCCACATTTTCCAGCCCTGCCTCTATGCCATCCTATTTAGCCACATTTTCCAGCCCCACCTCTATGCCATCCTATTTAGCCACATTTTCCAGCCCTGCCTCTATGCCATCCTATTTAGCCACATTTTCCAGCCCCACCTCTATGCCATCCTATTTAGCCACATTTTCCAGCCCTGCCTCTATGCCATCCTATTTAGCCACATTTTCCAGCCCCACCTCTATGCCATCCTATTTAGCCACATTTTCCAGCCCTGCCTCTATGCTATCCTATTTAGCCACATTTTCCAGCCCCACCTCTATGCTATCCTATTTAGCCACATTTTCCAGCCCTGCCTCTATGCTATCCTATTTAGCCACATTTTCCAGCCCAACCTCTATGCCATCCTATTTAGCCACATTTTCCAGCCCTGCCTCTATGCTATCCTATTTAGCCACATTTTCCAGCCCAACCTCTATGCCATCCTATTTAGCCACATTTTCCAGCCCTAACCTCTATGCTATCCTATTTAGCCACATTTTCCAGCCCCACCTCTATGCTATCCTATTTAGCCACATTTTCCAGCCCCACCTCTATGCCATCCTATTTAGCCACATTTTCCAGCCCCACCTCTATGCCATCCTATTTAGCCACATTTTCCAGCCCAGCCTCTATGCCATCCTATTTAGCCACATTTTCCAGCCCCACCTCTATGCCATCCTATTTAGCCACATTTTCCAGCCCCAGCCTCTATGCCATCCTATTTAGCCACATTTTCCAGCCCCACCTCTATGCTATCCTATTTAGCCACATTTTCCAGCCCTGCCTCTATGCTATCCTATTTAGCCACATTTTCCAGCCCCCACCTCTATGCCATCCTATTTAGCCACATTTTCCAGCCCCTGCCTCTATGCTATCCTATTTAGCCACATTTTCCAGCCCCACCTCTATGCCATCCTATTTAGCCACATTTTCCAGCCCTGCCTCTATGCTATCCTATTTAGCCACATTTTCCAGCCCCACCTCTATGCCATCCTATTTAGCCACATTTTCCAGCCCAACCTCTATGCCATCCTATTTAGCCACATTTCCAGCCCACCTCTATGCCATCCTATTTAGCCACATTTTCCAGCCCCTGCCTCTATGCTATCCTATTTAGCCACATTTTCCAGCCCCACCTCTATGCTATCCTATTTAGCCACATTTTCCAGCCCACCTCTATGCTATCCTATTTAGCCACATTTTCCAGCCCCACCTCTATGCTATCCTATTTAGCCACATTTTCCAGCCCCAACCTCTATGCCATCCTATTTAGCCACATTTTCCAGCCCCACCTCTATGCCATCCTATTTAGCCACATTTTCCAGCCCTGCCTCTATGCTATCCTATTTAGCCACATTTTCCAGCCCCAACCTCTATGCCATCCTATTTAGCCACATTTTCCAGCCCCAGCCTCTATGCCATCCTATTTAGCCACATTTTCCAGCCCCACCTCTATGCTATCCTATTTAGCCACATTTTCCAGCCCTGCCTCTATGCTATCCTATTTAGCCACATTTTCCAGCCCCAACCTCTATGCCATCCTATTTAGCCACATTTTCCAGCCCTGCCTCTATGCTATCCTATTTAGCCACATTTTCCAGCCCCACCTCTATGCCATCCTATTTAGCCACATTTTCCAGCCCTGCCTCTATGCTATCCTATTTAGCCACATTTTCCAGCCCCACCTCTATGCTATCCTATTTAGCCACATTTTCCAGCCCAACCTCTATGCCATCCTATTTAGCCACATTTTCCAGCCCCACCTCTATGCTATCCTATTTAGCCACATTTTCCAGCCCAACCTCTATGCCATCCTATTTAGCCACATTTTCCAGCCCTGCCTCTA
The DNA here is from genome assembly GCA_039707465.1 of Rhabdophis nuchalis. Classification (NCBI taxonomy): domain Eukaryota; kingdom Metazoa; phylum Chordata; class Lepidosauria; order Squamata; family Natricidae; genus Rhabdophis; species Rhabdophis nuchalis. The sequence goes on along the minus strand of JBDLLF010000316.1, from coordinate 7,526 downwards.
TGCTATCCTATTTAGCCACATTTTCCAGCCCCACCTCTATGCTATCCTATTTAGCCACATTTTCCAGCCCAACCTCTATGCCATCCTATTTAGCCACATTTTCCAGCCCCACCTCTATGCTATCCTATTTAGCCACATTTTCCAGCCCCACCTCTATGCTATCCTATTTAGCCACATTTTCCAGCCCAACCTCTATGCCATCCTATTTAGCCACATTTTCCAGCCCTGCCTCTATGCTATCCTATTTAGCCACATTTTCCAGCCCCAACCTCTATGCCATCCTATTTAGCCACATTTTCCAGCCCCACCTCTATGCTATCCTATTTAGCCACATTTTCCAGCCCAACCTCTATGCTATCCTATTTAGCCACATTTTCCAGCCCCTGCCTCTATGCCATCCTATTTAGCCACATTTTCCAGCCCCACCTCTATGCTATCCTATTTAGCCACATTTTCCAGCCCCACCTCTATGCCATCCTATTTAGCCACATTTTCCAGCCCTGCCTCTATGCTATCCTATTTAGCCACATTTTCCAGCCCCAGCCTCTATGCTATCCTATTTAGCCACATTTTCCAGCCCCACCTCTATGCCATCCTATTTAGCCACATTTTCCAGCCCCTGCCTCTATGCCATCCTATTTAGCCACATTTTCCAGCCCAGCCTCTATGCTATCCTATTTAGCCACATTTTCCAGCCCAACCTCTATGCCATCCTATTTAGCCACATTTTCCAGCCCTGCCTCTATGCCATCCTATTTAGCCACATTTTCCAGCCCCACCTCTATGCTATCCTATTTAGCCACATTTTCCAGCCCAACCTCTATGCCATCCTATTTAGCCACATTTTCCAGCCCTGCCTCTATGCTATCCTATTTAGCCACATTTTCCAGCCCCACCTCTATGCTATCCTATTTAGCCACATTTTCCAGCCCAACCTCTATGCCATCCTATTTAGCCACATTTTCCAGCCCCAGCCTCTATGCTATCCTATTTAGCCACATTTTCCAGCCCCACCTCTATGCTATCCTATTTAGCCACATTTTCCAGCCCAACCTCTATGCCATCCTATTTAGCCACATTTTCCAGCCCCACCTCTATGCTATCCTATTTAGCCACATTTTCCAGCCCAACCTCTATGCCTATCCTATTTAGCCACATTTTCCAGCCCTGCCTCTATGCCATCCTATTTAGCCACATTTTCCAGCCCTAGCCTCTATGCCATCCTATTTAGCCACATTTTCCAGCCCCACCTCTATGCTATCCTATTTAGCCACATTTTCCAGCCCCACCTCTATGCCATCCTATTTAGCCACATTTTCCAGCCCCAACCTCTATGCCATCCTATTTAGCCACATTTTCCAGCCCTGCCTCTATGCCATCCTATTTAGCCACATTTTCCAGCCCAACCTCTATGCCATCCTATTTAGCCACATTTTCCAGCCCTGCCTCTATGCTATCCTATTTAGCCACATTTTCCAGCCCCACCTCTATGCCATCCTATTTAGCCACATTTTCCAGCCCACCTCTATGCTATCCTATTTAGCCACATTTTCCAGCCCAACCTCTATGCTATCCTATTTAGCCACATTTTCCAGCCCCAGCCTCTATGCCATCCTATTTAGCCACATTTTCCAGCCCTACCTCTATGCTATCCTATTTAGCCACATTTTCCAGCCCCACCTCTATGCCATCCTATTTAGCCACATTTTCCAGCCCCACCTCTATGCCATCCTATTTAGCCACATTTTCCAGCCCAACCTCTATGCCATCCTATTTAGCCACATTTTCCAGCCCCACCTCTATGCCATCCTATTTAGCCACATTTTCCAGCCCAACCTCTATGCCATCCTATTTAGCCACATTTTCCAGCCCTGCCTCTATGCCATCCTATTTAGCCACATTTTCCAGCCCAACCTCTATGCTATCCTATTTAGCCACATTTTCCAGCCCTACCTCTATGCCATCCTATTTAGCCACATTTTCCAGCCCAACCTCTATGCCATCCTATTTAGCCACATTTTCCAGCCCCACCTCTATGCCATCCTATTTAGCCACATTTTCCAGCCCTGCCTCTATGCCTATCCTATTTAGCCACATTTTCCAGCCCAACCTCTATGCTATCCTATTTAGCCACATTTTCCAGCCCCTGCCTCTATGCTATCCTATTTAGCCACATTTTCCAGCCCAACCTCTATGCCATCCTATTTAGCCACATTTTCCAGCCCAACCTCTATGCCATCCCTATTTAGCCACATTTTCCAGCCCACCTCTATGCTATCCTATTTAGCCACATTTTCCAGCCCAACCTCTATGCCATCCTATTTAGCCACATTTTCCAGCCCAGCCTCTATGCCATCCTATTTAGCCACATTTTCCAGCCCCACCTCTATGCCATCCTATTTAGCCACATTTTCCAGCCCAACCTCTATGCCATCCTATTTAGCCACATTTTCCAGCCCAACCTCTATGCCATCCTATTTAGCCACATTTTCCAGCCCTGCCTCTATGCCATCCTATTTAGCCACATTTTCCAGCCCAACCTCTATGCCATCCTATTTAGCCACATTTTCCAGCCCTGCCTCTATGCCATCCTATTTAGCCACATTTTCCAGCCCAACCTCTATGCCATCCTATTTAGCCACATTTTCCAGCCCAACCTCTATGCCATCCTATTTAGCCACATTTTCCAGCCCTGCCTCTATGCCATCCTATTTAGCCACATTTTCCAGCCCTGCCTCTATGCTATCCTATTTAGCCACATTTTCCAGCCCTGCCTCTATGCCATCCTATTTAGCCACATTTTCCAGCCCCACCTCTATGCTATCCTATTTAGCCACATTTTCCAGCCCTACCTCTATGCCATCCTATTTAGCCACATTTTCCAGCCCAACCTCTATGCCATCCTATTTAGCCACATTTTCCAGCCCCACCTCTATGCCATCCTATTTAGCCACATTTTCCAGCCCAACCTCTATGCCATCCTATTTAGCCACATTTTCCAGCCCAACCTCTATGCCATCCTATTTAGCCACATTTTCCAGCCCCAACCTCTATGCCATCCTATTTAGCCACATTTTCCAGCCCAACCTCTATGCCATCCTATTTAGCCACATTTTCCAGCCCAACCTCTATGCCATCCTATTTAGCCACATTTTCCAGCCCCACCATACCTCTATGCCATCCTATTTAGCCACATTTTCCAGCCCCACCTCTATGCCATCCTATTTAGCCACATTTTCCAGCCCAACCTCTATGCCATCCTATTTAGCCACATTTTCCAGCCCTGCCTCTATGCCATCCTATTTAGCCACATTTTCCAGCCCCAACCTCTATGCCATCCTATTTAGCCACATTTTCCAGCCCCACCTCTATGCCATCCTATTTAGCCACATTTTCCAGCCCAAACCTCTATGCCATCCTATTTAGCCACATTTTCCAGCCCAACCTCTATGCCATCCTATTTAGCCACATTTTCCAGCCCCACCTCTATGCCATCCTATTTAGCCACATTTTCCAGCCCAACCTCTATGCCATCCTATTTAGCCACATTTTCCAGCCCAACCTCTATGCCATCCTATTTAGCCACATTTTCCAGCCCAACCTCTATGCCATCCTATTTAGCCACATTTTCCAGCCCAACCTCTATGCCATCCTATTTAGCCACATTTTCCAGCCCTGCCTCTATGCCATCCTATTTAGCCACATTTTCAGCCCAACCTCTATGCCATCCTATTTAGCCACATTTTCCAGCCCAACCTCTATGCCATCCTATTTAGCCACATTTTCCAGCCCAACCTCTATGCCATCCTATTTAGCCACATTTTCCAGCCCTGCCTCTATGCCATCCTATTTAGCCACATTTTCCAGCCCAACCTCTATGCCATCCTATTTAGCCACATTTTCCAGCCCAACCTCTATGCCATCCTATTTAGCCACATTTTCCAGCCCAACCTCTATGCCATCCTATTTAGCCACATTTTCCAGCCCTGCCTCTATGCCATCCTATTTAGCCACATTTTCCAGCCCAACCTCTATGCCATCCTATTTAGCCACATTTTCCAGCCCAACCTCTATGCCATCCTATTTAGCCACATTTTCCAGCCCAACCTCTATGCCATCCTATTTAGCCACATTTTCCAGCCCAGCCTCTATGCCATCCTATTTAGCCACATTTTCCAGCCCTGCCTCTATGCTATCCTATTTAGCCACATTTTCCAGCCCAACCTCTATGCCATCCTATTTAGCCACATTTTCCAGCCCAACCTCTATGCCATCCTATTTAGCCACATTTTCCAGCCCCAACCTCTATGCCATCCTATTTAGCCACATTTTCCAGCCCAACCTCTATGCCATCCTATTTAGCCACATTTTCCAGCCCAACCTCTATGCCATCCTATTTAGCCACATTTTCCAGCCCAACCTCTATGCCATCCTATTTAGCCACATTTTCCAGCCCAACCTCTATGCCATCCTATTTAGCCACATTTTCCAGCCCTGGCCTTCTTTCCCATCCTATTTAGCCACATTTTCCAGCCCAACCTCTATCCATCCTATTTAGCCACATTTTCCAGCCCAACCTCTATGCCATCCTATTTAGCCACATTTTCCAGCCCAACCTCTATGCCATCCTATTTAGCCACATTTTCCAGCCCAACCTCTATGCCATCCTATTTAGCCACATTTTCCAGCCCTGCCTCTATGCCATCCTATTTAGCCACATTTTCCAGCCCAACCTCTATGCCATCCTATTTAGCCACATTTTCCAGCCCAACCTCTATGCTATCCTATTTAGCCACATTTTCCAGCCCAACCTCTATGCCATCCTATTTAGCCACATTTTCCAGCCCAACCTCTATGCCTATCCTATTTAGCCACATTTTCCAGCCCAACCTCTATGCCATCCTATTTAGCCACATTTTCCAGCCCTGCCTCTATGCCATCCTATTTAGCCACATTTTCCAGCCCCACCTCTATGCTATCCTATTTAGCCACATTTTCCAGCCCAACCTCTATGCCATCCTATTTAGCCACATTTTCCAGCCCAACCTCTATGCCATCCTATTTAGCCACATTTTCCAGCCCCACCTCTATGCTATCCTATTTAGCCACATTTTCCAGCCCCACTTTATGCCATCCTATTTAGCCACATTTTCCAGCCCAACCTCTATGCCATCCTATTTAGCCACATTTTCCAGCCCCACCTCTATGCCTATCCTATTTAGCCACATTTTCCAGCCCAACCTCTATGCCATCCTATTTAGCCACATTTTCCAGCCCCAGCCTCTATGCCATCCTATTTAGCCACATTTTCCAGCCCACCTCTATGCCATCCTATTTAGCCACATTTTCCAGCCCAACCTCTATGCCATCCTATTTAGCCACATTTTCCAGCCCAACCTCTATGCCATCCTATTTAGCCACATTTTCCAGCCCCACCTCTATGCCATCCTATTTAGCCACATTTTCCAGCCCAACCTCTATGCCATCCTATTTAGCCACATTTTCCAGCCCCACCTCTATGCCATCCTATTTAGCCACATTTTCCAGCCCCACCTCTATGCTATCCTATTTAGCCACATTTTCCAGCCCAACCTCTATGCCATCCTATTTAGCCACATTTTCCAGCCCCACCTCTATGCCATCCTATTTAGCCACATTTTCCAGCCCCACCTCTATGCCATCCTATTTAGCCACATTTTCCAGCCCAGCCCTCTATGCCATCCTATTTAGCCACATTTTCCAGCCCCACCTCTATGCTTATCCTATTTAGCCACATTTTCCAGCCCAACCTCTATGCCATCCTATTTAGCCACATTTTCCAGCCCAACCTCTATGCCATCCTATTTAGCCACATTTTCCAGCCCCACCTCTATGCTATCCTATTTAGCCACATTTTCCAGCCACCTCTATGCCATCCTATTTAGCCACATTTTCCAGCCCAGCCTCTATGCCATCCTATTTAGCCACATTTTCCAGCCCTGCCTCTATGCCATCCTATTTAGCCACATTTTCCAGCCCCACCTCTATGCCATCCTATTTAGCCACATTTTCCAGCCCAGCCTCTATGCCATCCTATTTAGCCACATTTTCCAGCCCTGCCTCTATGCCATCCTATTTAGCCACATTTTCCAGCCCCAACCTCTATGCCATCCTATTTAGCCACATTTTCCAGCCCCAACCTCTATGCCATCCTATTTAGCCACATTTTCCAGCCCTGCCTCCTATGCCATCCTATTTAGCCACATTTTCCAGCCCCAACCTCTATGCCATCCTATTTAGCCACATTTTCCAGCCCTACCTCTATGCCATCCTATTTAGCCACATTTTCCAGCCCTGCCTCTATGCCATCCTATTTAGCCACATTTTCCAGCCCAGCCTCTATGCTATCCTATTTAGCCACATTTTCCAGCCCCAACCTCTATGCTATCCTATTTAGCCACATTTTCCAGCCCCACCTCTATGCCATCCTATTTAGCCACATTTTCCAGCCCTGCCTCTATGCCATCCTATTTAGCCACATTTTCCAGCCCTGCCTCTATGCCATCCTATTTAGCCACATTTTCCAGCCCCACCTTCTATGCTATCCTATTTAGCCACATTTTCCAGCCCAACCTCTATGCTATCCTATTTAGCCACATTTTCCAGCCCAACCTCTATGCCATCCTATTTAGCCACATTTTCCAGCCCTGCCTCTATGCCATCCTATTTAGCCACATTTTCCAGCCCTGCCTCTATGCCATCCTATTTAGCCACATTTTCCAGCCCCACCTCTATGCTATCCTATTTAGCCACATTTTCCAGCCCAACCTCTATGCTATCCTATTTAGCCACATTTTCCAGCCCAACCTCTATGCCATCCTATTTAGCCACATTTTCCAGCCCAACCTCTATGCCTAACCTATTTAGCCACATTTTCCAGCCCCACCTCTATGCCATCCTATTTAGCCACATTTTCCAGCCCTGCCTCTATGCCATCCTATTTAGCCACATTTTCCAGCCCCAGCCTCTATGCCATCCTATTTAGCCACATTTTCCAGCCCTACCTCTATGCTATCCTATTTAGCCACATTTTCCAGCCCACCTCTATGCTATCCTATTTAGCCACATTTTCCAGCCCAACCTCTATGCCATCCTATTTAGCCACATTTTCCAGCCCTGCCTCTATGCCATCCTATTTAGCCACATTTTCCAGCCCACCTCTATGCCATCCTATTTAGCCACATTTTCCAGCCCCACCTCTATGCTATCCTATTTAGCCACATTTCCAGCCCCACCTCTATGCTATCCTATTTAGCCACATTTTCCAGCACAGCCTCTATGCCATCCTATTTAGCCACATTTTCCAGCCCCACCTCTATGCCATCCTTTTAGCCACATTTTCCAGCCCACCTCTATGCCATCCTATTTAGCCACATTTTCCAGCCCTGCCCTCTATGCCATCCTATTTAGCCACATTTTCCAGCCCCACCTCTATGCCATCCTATTTAGCCACATTTTCCAGCCCAACCTCTATGCCTATCCTATTT